>APFE030271578.1:58889-113343 GCA_000404065.3 Pinus taeda | reverse complement strand
GGTCAATTTTGAGACAAAATCAAAGGTTTAAATGAGCACTTGGCAGCCAAATTCGTGGAAGAACAAGGGAGAGGATTTGTAGGAAGGTGTCCCCTTCATTTATGAGCCCTTACCTCGAATTCTCCATCAAAAACTTGGAGCACAAGGGGAAGCCAAGCAAGTCAAGTAGGACTGATGTTAACTGCAAGTTTTGGCAGCCGAGTCCCTAAAGTTTAGGAGGACTATTGGGGTCCTCAATTTGTATAAATAAGAAGGCTTAGGGCCTCATTGGAGTTAGACAGTTTTTAGTTAGGAGTTAGTTAGATTTTAGTTAGATTTTAGTTAGATTTTAGTTAGATTTTAGTCAGTAGGTTAGCACTTTAGTGTAGCCCTGTATCAACATATTTTCAAGCTTTTTCTTGTAGACAGTTTTTGGGATGTAACTATTATTTTTTGATCAATAAAGATGAATCCAGCTTTGTAACAACTCTAATCTTTCTTAGGAGGATGTAGCTCTTAGGGTTGGGCCCAACCTAAGTGCCAGTACCTCCTTTATGTACTTTCATGTGTCTTTGCTGCATTCATAGAATAATTTTTGTTATTTAGGTTAAAATCTTGTTTTGTTACTTAGGTTGTTTTTGATGACTAAAGTAGTTTTTCATGCTTGAGGTTGATTTAATAGATTGGTAAAGGGAAATACCTACAAAAAGGCCACCAAGCAATCCTTGATCTCATCTCTCCCTCCTTGGGACCATGAGCTGAGACCAAGGTATACTCGTTGCCACAAAAACACTATTTTGCTTCTTCATGCAATTGCTAGTGTTAGATTCTTAGTTGCAAAAGTTGGTACCAATTTTGATTACATGCTTGGATCCATTCTTGCTTAGTTTTCATAGTTGTTTTACATGATTTTCTGCCAATAAACTTCTGTCCATCATGATTTATGGTATTTAGGTCAAATTAGGTTAAAATAGCTAGATCTTTGGTTTTCCTAGTCTTCGTTTGATCAGTTTTGGAAAATAACGTGCAGAACACCTGCGATACCTCCCTATCTATCCTTCCTCCATCAATACAACCTGCTCCATCCCATAACTCAGATTCTTGCCCTTCATTTGCCACATTTTTTCACTTTGCCCTAATTTCTACATTCTTGTGCATCATTGCTCCCTCCATCCTGGAACAAATCCAATCACCTTATTCGCTCCTTAGCCTCATTCACCAGGTCCTAGACCCCTTAACATCCTTATGCAACCTCCATTTCCACTTTCCCACCATTTTTCCTCCATCAACCCTCCAAAATCCTCTTTTTAGAACATCCTGTAGAAACTTCCTATAGAAACTTCCTATAGAACATCCTGTAGAACCCCTGTAGACTTCTTGTAAAAGCTCACGAAAGTGGTTTCTTGATATCCGTTCACTATGAAACTCTATAGAAGGGTGATAGGGACCCCTTCGGCCCTCTTCTCACCTTCCAAACGTCCTGCAAGCACATACTCCCTTTCCTTTCGCCAATCAACCTCTGCACAGTAAAAAACAGTTAAAGCACATGCATAATAATTTTGACAAATTACTCAAAAATACAAAAAGATGCTTTTTCCAGATTTTACTTCAGAAGTAGCTTAGTCACATGCATTTTACCTTTCCAAGAGTCAATGGCATCCATTTCCACCGCTTTCATCTCTTTTCTTGCACGAGTAGGGTTAGTCAGTAAAACTAGGGTTTGTTAGGTTTTCATTTCCTTTCAGCTTTCAGCTTCTTTCTGCAAGTATACTAGCCTCTTTTGAGTTAGCTTTCATCCATAATAATTAAAAGCTTCTTCTAAGAGCTCATAGAAGTTGGCTTAAGCTCCTAGCGAAGTTGTGCCAATTGATCAAGTGAAAGCCGTAGCAAAAGCTAGTACTTGTGCATACAACACCGTCGCTTCCAAGTTTATTATGAATGAACAGGTTGATAAAAGTAAAGAAGGGAGTCTCAGGAGTTGCAGCATTATTGCTGCAATATTGGGACCCACTAGTAGTCTAGACTGACGAGACAATAATAATAAACAATACAACACATATTCAACAATGTAAGTACTCAAATAACCAAAGTAGTTTAACTATATTAGTACAGGTTGAGAAAACACGCATTACAAATGTTTAAAGAGTAGTTTTACAAACATCTACAAAACATGTGTGAAAATGTGTTGGCCTTAATAGGCTTCTGAATTAAGAAAAAGTCCCAAGAAACATTTGTAGACCAGACATCACTAGTCTAAGTAGTGGGACATTTGAGACACTCCTTTCTCCTTAAAGAATAGACTACAGACTCTCAAGGATATGTGGGAGGATCCAAGGTGAAAATTCCTTTATCTTACAATGGGAGGGGTATATATAGCCAAGGGTGATTCTTGACCCTTCTGACTCTTTGACTACCCTCATGACTATTCACCTTCCCATCAATTTTCGACTGACATGACTCTTTGACTTCTTTTGTTCATTCATTGGAATTCACTTTACACTACATTTAGTTACAATGGATATGGCCCATAATGGTGATGTGGGCGAGACAACTCATGACACAACTCGACATGACACTACTGACATGTACTGGTTTACTGTGGTGTCCATGTCAAGCTGCTGGGATGCTAAGTGATGCATGTACTCTTGATGTGCTTTTTCTTCTCCTCTGCATGGCATAGTGTTGTGGGGTCTTTGATGGTCTTGGTCTTGCTTGATGGTTCAATGCATGTGTTCCTTTTTCTTGTTGCTTGATATGCTTCATATGTTATTTGAGTTACAAGCAGGGCTTCTAGCATGTGCGCTCCTTGTTCATCCCATTCGTCATCTCTCCATGATCTACCAGTGTACCTATTCCTGCCATTCACTCATGATGGGACGAAATCAAATTTAAAACCTCCTCGTCTAGCATGATGCATTGTTCTCTTTTCTCAGGTGACAAGGAGGGAGGACAACTCACTAAGACACCGTAGAGTGCAAATCAGGCTGGAATGAGGCATTTTGGGAGGAAAACCTACATTGTCGAGAAAAACTGCACAGTGAAAGTCACTAGTGTTTGTTGTAAGGTGGGACCTTGAAGGGGGTAACTTCTGCATAGTTTTCAGAGGGAGGATAGAGCAGGACTGTATGGGAACTGTTGGGCAGTTCTCCACAGTTTTCAGAAGGAAACAAAGTAGGTTGTAGAGCGACCTGTTGAACATGACTCGTAATTTCTGGGGACAATGTAGGACAGGCAACAGGGGAACTGTCAGACATGTCTACGCAATTTCTAAAGGAAGGGAAAAGATAGGCAACAAGGGTAACTACGAGACATGTTTGCAATTTTCGGAGGGAGTGTAGAGCAAGGCAACAAGGGTCAACTAGGTAGGTCTATGTAATTTTGGGAACAATGCAGAGGAAGGAAACAAATAACCAATTCAGCATGTCTGTGAAAATTTTGTGAGAAGTGAAGATCCAGGTCTTAGAGCAGTGCATGCTTCCAACATGCAATAAGTAGGGTTAATGACTATGCTTAAGAAATGTGCATTTTAGTTGGATAGGGATGTGGTTTCTGCGCAATTCTGGGAGGGATACAACTCGATCACCTTCGGGATTGTGTAGTGTAGCTGAACTAGAAGACACGCTCAAGAAATGTGTAGTTCCAGGAATCAGAGATGGCTCACTGAGGGCTGAGGTTGCGCAATGTAGCTCAGTCAGGCTCCGGTGGAAGCGGGTTGTTTGGTCTAGCAGATTTTCTGGAAAATGGTTAAGTGTCAAAAGCAGGCGAACTTGTGCAGACTGACATTGTGATCATACACTTAACATACTTGACAATGAGACAACATAGAGTACCATGTCAACAAGACAAAACATGCCCTTGGTGAGACTGTCTTGGAGTTGAGAACGACAACCGCGACACTTGTGATAGACCTTTAGATGACTGTGACAATACTTGTGTGACAATGCTTACAACTTTGTGTATGAGTGCAACATGTGTTCACATAGCGAAGATAACCCAAACACACAAAGAAAATCCTTCAAGTTCAACAAAATTAGATCACAAGCATGGAAAAGAAATCAAGATGCCGAAAGACGATCATTGGTCAAACAAGCGAAAAGGTGAAAAGACTTCACAAGAGCTCAAGGGGTGAGCTCGAGTGTTTGCAACCATCAACGGAGAAACCAAGGAAGGCTCCCAATTTTGGATGCAGGCCAAAATTTGGGAGGGTGTTGCAGCTGCTACAACATGTGTATCGAGCTTGTTGAGATGGTGAGAAAATAGATGGAACTGCTCTATATATAGAGTCTCTTCTGTGGGTCGAATTATCCTCTTATAAGCTCACTTCATCAAGAAAGGGCCGACATGGTGTGGAGGTAACAAATTACATATTTGACTCAATAGTAATTATTTTTAGACGATTCAAAAGTCCAAGAAGGGTCTCATTAAATGGATAATGACTCTAATGACTTAATATAAAACGTAGAAGTCTTCAATGGGAACTTTGACCTAGAAGATGATGAAACAAGCATGAAATCCATGCTTTAATAAGTCATTGTAATAATACTAAATTTTTCTTTTTCATTCTTTGATAAATACATTTCATAATCACTCAAATATAAATATGAAGACCAAACCTAGTTACATTCCTCAACATGGAAGAAGGCAACTTCGTTGAAGGGTTTTTTGTGTGAGTTTGGGAGAACAAAAAACAATGTAACCATACTTTGTGATAGTGAAAGTGGTAATCATTTGGATACCAATCAACTTATCATTGTAATACTAACCATATTGATATAAAGTACTATTTTGTAAGAAAAATAATAATTTGATAGATACATTCAAAATGGAGATTATAAAAATTAGTGACAAGTGAAAATAATTATAAAAGCCAAATTTTACTTCACTTAAATTTCTAGTAATTTGCACAATAATGTTAGTTTACAAAATAGATAGTAATTTGTATAGGCATCTAATAGTTCCAATATACATACTTTTATATTTCCTAAAAAATGTGTTAGTTAAATTCAACCCTAATTTTCTTATTGAACAATCAAATATGTTACCTTACCATGAATATTTACTCAACACAATATCAAAAATTAACCATATAAATTTTGTGAGTGATTCATTTTTTTTGTGTCATTATTTCTCTATAAATAATATTTTATAGATACTCTAAGTGCCAACATAAAATAATAGTAACAAAATTAAACCACTTATAACCAAAAATATAAAACAAATAAATTTTATATCTGGAATATAAATTTCATTATCACCGAATTTTCATTCTCACAACTGCATTAATCACATAATAATGAAGACTACAACCTTAATAAAATAATTCTTTTCACCAAATAATATAAATTTATTTCGCTATTCTAATTAAATTCCTATAAAAAAAATTATTTTGGGAAACAAATCTTAACTGTATTATTCTCACAACTCTTCAATTTTTCAAATGAAAAATTTGAAAATGAATTATATACCCGAGATTTAAGTAATACATATAGGAAGATAAATTATTATCAACAATAATGACACGCACTCACATTTAGATTCCTCCAATGAGAACCCTATCTTTCTATCCACTATGCACAATGTACAAGCTGTACACTATTTATCCCCTCGTTATACGTGTTAACACTATCATCCAATTGCAGAGCATCCCAAGCCCCTTCATAATGATGACAAGCAAAGCGAGAGTGGTTTAACCTTAACCAGAATCCAACTCGATAGCAAGACAGGGGGCAGAAAAAGCCTTTCCCGCTTATACCGATGATAGCAACGTCCTATTTTGGGTAATAATCTCATGATTCAAGCTTGGAGCCCTTTGAGAAAACCTGATCGAACTGAGTGCTTTAAGATTGACAGTCTTCTGGTTAAAAAAGAGGATAACATAAAACAGCTTCCTGGTGTGGTTAATAATCCCATGATTCTAAGTTCAAACCTGGTCGCCTTTGCTGTAAGATTCGCAGATTTTTCTGGTCAAACAAGAGGATAACAGAAAAAAACTCCCTGTTGTGGTCAACAGTATCGTGATTCAAGCCTCGTGCCCTCAACATGTGTGCTATAACACTGACAGAATCTTATGGTAGAAGAAGAGGATAACAGAACAAACTATCAAAGTCTTTTTACTCTAGTTCACAGGTCATAGAATACGCAGTGAGAGGGTACTCTGTTAACGCTGATATAAAGATCACTGGCTCGAAATTTTATGGGTAAAAATTTAGTTAGGTTAAAACCTAGTGTGGTTAGCGGATTCCCAAATAATCATCACCCAAATCCCAAATGGCAAAAATCTAGCGATGATAAAAGCTAATATAATCTATACCCATCCCTAAATAACTTTAACTATTTAACCCCTAAATTACTCAAACCACAAACCAGAATGGCTCAAAATAATTAATGAAATAGAATCTAAAATCAACACCCTATTTGACTCCAATTCCAGAAAACTCCAATTCCAATATTTGATCTTTCATTACTCTGTTTACAGCCCCACAACTTCTCTTTCATTACTCTGTTTACAGTCCCACAACTTCTGTTAATATCATCCATGGCAACACTTTAATCTGCAATCCAAACCAGATATGAATAACAATTCGTTTTGAATCTAACACATTTTACTAACAGATCGACAAAGAAAGCATGCAATAGCAGAGAAACTTTGATTAATAAAAAACCTTAAATACCCTTCATCTTTAACGATTCAACTCCTTTTTCATGTCTGCCCCCTGATCTGGAGGGCTAAAGGAACACGAGATGGCCCGCCTGTGAGACAGCTTAACATTCAGGCTCATAGCATCCTTATATTCTTCAACTGCTGTGCATGACAATCTCCGCTCATGGACAGGTGGAATTGCAGGTAAGCAGCGGTTAAAGCCTGGCAGATCTGAGTTGAGGTAATCCGAGTTCGATTCCATATCTATGCGGCCTTTTAACTCAGTACAATGGCCTTCCACACTCAGTTTTTCCGAGCTTTCTGCTGTACGAAGATTCTGATAAGGAGGATTACGCCCTTGCCCATACCGACGAGTAAGGGCTTTATGCACGTAGGGAAGAAGGCCCTCCATTTGTTTTCTACCTCTCCCTCAATTTGGTTTCAGGTTTACATATAAAAGCCCTACACCGACTGACCCAACCCTGACCACTGTGGACTTCGTCATCGAGTGAACCAACCCCGCGTACCTGTGGGTTTCCTCATCATTGCTACATAGGAAGTAATTTTATAAAGCTAATAAGCTAAGTTGGTGGCACGTTGGAGTAACAGTTCAACATGAACAGCATTTCTGTTTATAGGAAAACTTGATGCCTTGCGTAGAGGGCCATCGTGATGAGTGATATTGAAGAAACGTGACTTACAGTGTAGACATGAGGGCCACCAATGTGTATATTAATACCTCATAATGGTGTATATTTAATACCTATTTCCATATTTTGCAATCCCGTAATAGGCGCAGGCATCATGATTGTAAGCACAATTGTAACATCTTTCAGTACTCGGAAAGCTTAGTATAATGTAAGAAATAATGAGTCTCACAAAGCAAAAGTAAAGATGCCATCACTCTTCTTCTCATACGAAAGAAAAGAAAAGGTGACAGAGATCCCCATCACCAGAACCTTTCCTTTTCCTAATTAAGTTAACGTTTCCTAGTAATATTTATAAAGAGGTTAATGGGTGTTTAGGTGGGGTAAGAGGGTGGTTTGCTATTTCTGGAGATATGGTCTGTTATAGTAAAGCTTCATGGATAGCGTCTTGTTAGATCCTCGTCCTGGACTGAATTACTAATTCTTCATATACGTGACTTATACGTTGTTCTAAATATTTTAGAGAAATTGTTAATTCCCATCAAAATTTTCGTTAAAAACAATATTTATAAAGAACACTTGCCATGTGGCACACTTAAGACAGTAAAACCATCCTATTATTCACTGTATGAAAATTGATTGCGACATTGACCATTTAAAGAATAACCACACCATGCTTTTGCCATCATAAATCATAATATGTGGAAACTTAAACCATAGAGAACCATCTATTTCAAGTATGAAAGAAAAAATTAAATTAATGAAGTAGTAGAGTAGTAACTTTGTATCATATTTTTTACGTTTGGTTAATGCTTCTTTTAATATTCCTCAACTGGAGGTTCTGTTTTAATGAAAAATGAGGTCGAATTAGTAGTTTTTTTATTGTTATTTCATTCATAAAAGTTTTAGGAATTGTGTTTATTTTAGAGAGTGGTTTGAGGATTGCTGGGAGATTTTCTCAACAATATTTTTTAAATTTAGAATTTGTCGGATCTCATATTTATTATATTAGTGTAGTGTATTTTGGTTCACAAATGAATACAAATATTATTTCATGTGGTGTGTAATTTTGATTTCTTTCATGGTATTAGAGCCATTTGTGGCTAGCTCTCTCACAAGAGGAACAAGAAAATGTGAGAGGTATCTGATTTTCTCTAGTGGCTAAGTATATTAGCGTAAATTAGGTCTGTGAAATTTTTTATTGTTTTGCAGATTTGTGCACAGGTAATATAGTGAGAGAGCCGTAACCATTTTTTCGAAGAAATTACTTTTAATTATGACGTTGCTAAGGTTATGATGTTGTCAAATTTGTGGATGGACAATTTTTGTTGAGTGATTGTTGAATTTTGTATATTTTGTGTGGCCATTGATTCTCTACGGTAGTATTTATTTCTCCTAGTGTCGTGGCCTCAATCAACATGTAGAATTTTTTTATTCTTGGAGTCATCGGCTAATATTTTTAGCAAAATACATAACTGAATCAAAATATGAGCAAAAGGTGGGATTTTTGCTATCGATTTCTTTATATAGTCGCTTTAGGGAGTAGAACTTTAAGGTCATGAAATTCCTATTAGTCATCCATCAATTGCTGAGAATGCCCTTACTCTAGTCCCTTCATCCAATTCACCGAATAGAGGAATGAGAACAATCAACATCGAGATTTGGGGCAACCTTAGCCTCTTCCTAGCAGTCACTTCCCCTCTCTTATTTTTTATGGTGGCATAGATCTTAGTCTCTGCTGCAAGGTTCTTGTGACAACCCCACCCATGGCCCTCTCATAAAATACATTGTAAATATTTTGCTATATGTGAAATTTGAAAAAGAGGGTTGATTCAGAGGGACACCGATTCTTGAGTTGTGGAGGAGGATTGCTTGCTTGGGATGTTGTGTTTTCTTATGCAAGAAACTTGAATTTTAGGACAACCATTAAACTAGTTTGTGCAGGAATTTAAGATACGAGTTCTTCAAATTAAATGGGTTGCAAGAGAAAATAGGAAGGACCAGCTTGCTTGGGAAACAACAACAAGAAAAGAGGAAAAAAAAATCTAGTAGAGAGACTGCACATTGCATGTTAGCAAGGATGCGACAACAAATGCAAAACAAGGAAAGGACAAAAGTAGGATTCATTTGAAGGTAAGGCTAGAAGCATTCAAAGGTAGGCAGGAGGAAGATATAAAAGGAAGAGAAAATTTTTAGCATCCAATGGGAACAAATCAGAAAGGAGATTTGAAGAGAAGAGAAGAGATGTGGACTAGCTCTCTGGTTCCCTGGAGGTTATGGGTTGAGTTGCTAAACTCTGGAACCCTATAAAAATTTGGAGTCCTTAGAGGCCCTAGTATGAGATAGGATCCCTGAACCCTTATAATATCTTGGGTTCCTAGATGTTGTGGGTTGAGAAAAATCTCTTAAGCCATGTAACAAATTGGGTCCCTTGAGGCTGTGGGATGGGATGGAATCTCTAGATCCCTGTAGCAACTTGGGTCCCTTGGAGATTGTGGATTAATATAGCAGACTATAGAGATCTGTAACAACATTCGAAGAGGCCATCCTAAAGCATTAATAAGGGAATACTTCATTGAAGACTTGTGTTACTACATTATAGTTACAATGGATTATAGACTCCCTAGAAGGGGATGAATCATTGTGTGTGCACCAGTGGGTGAGGTAGAGTATCTTTGGACTCCCATGTTGGCAAATGGAGTGCTAATTAGTTGATTTTTATGAGGAAGGAGGTAGTCTAGAATCCCTATTTCAGTTGGTAGTGTATTTTAATCCCTTAAACAAGTGTCTCTCTTAGAATCGGGACTCTGGCTCAAGGGTGACAACTACAAGTAAGTGTGGTTGAAACTATCTATGGTCAAGTGGAGAGTCCTTATCCTAGACTTAGTTTTCCTACAAGTTAAAAGATAAGTAGCCACTTGTTGAGTTGAGGCTTCTATGATCCATATCAAGTTTACGAGAAAATTCTTCGACGTAAATCACATAATCTTACATTTGTCGACGCATTTCAAACCAACCAGTGTGGTTCATCGTGAGGACAAGTTGAAGAATCGGATCTAGGCTGCAAGTTAAAAGGCTGGGATGACGGAGTAGTCTCAGCATCTTTTAAGAAATTCTAGATCTGATTTCAACCTTGAAACCTGCAAGCGTACCCATTCAAAATTATGATCCTTAGTTGCGATGGCTTTTCTGTGCAGGGATTCTATTGTTGAGTTGAGGCTTCTATGATCCATATCAATTTTATGAGAAAATTCTTCGGCGTAAATCACATAATCTTACATTTGTCGACGTGTTTCAAACCAACCAGTGTGGTTCATCATCAGGAAAAGTTGAAGAATCAGATCTAGGCTGCAAGTTGAAAGACTGGGATGACGGAGGAGTCTCTGCATCTTTTAAGAAATGCTAGATTTGATTTCAACCTTGAAACCTGCAAGCGTGCCCGTTCAAAATGATGAACCTTAGTTGCGATGGCTTTTCCATGCATGGATTCTATTCTTGAGTTGAGGCTTCTGTGATCCATATCAAGTTTATGAGAAAATTCTTTGGGATAAATCACATAATCTTTCATTTGTCGATTCGTTTTGAACCAACCAATGTGGTTCATTGTTATGACAAGTTGAAGAATGCGATCTAGGCTACAAGTTAAAAGACTGGGATGAGGGAGGAGTCTCTGCATCTTTTAGGAAATTCTAGATTTGATTTCAACCTTGAAACCTGCAAGTGTGCCCATTCAAAATGATGAGCCTTAGTTGCGATGGCTTTTCCGTGCAGGGATTCTATTCTTGAGTTGAGGCTTCTGTGATCCATATCAAGCTTATGAGAAAATTCTTCAGCGTAAATCACATAATCTTACATTGTCGATGCATTTCGAACCAACCAGTGTGGTTCATCATCAGGACAAGTTGAAGAATTAGATCTAGGCTACAAGTTAAAAGACTGGGATGACAAAGAAGTCTCTGCATCTTTTAAGAAATGCTAGATCTCATTTCAACCTTGAAACCTGCAAGCGTGCCTGTTCAAAATGATGAACCTTAGTTGTGATGGCTTTTTCATGCATTCTTGATTGTGATAATTTTGGATTCTGGAACTATATTTGTGTTGTTACTGTATGAATATGTGGATGCATTTTATGCAGATATGATCTTGATGAACATGTTGAATATATATGTGTGTGTGTTGCTTCTCTAGAATCAATGATATCGTTAAATAATCTAAGCATGAGCTTCAGAACTAGAGATAAGATGTTGTGCAAATAACTTACTAGTGTTGATCACAGAGCAATAGATGCGCAAAATGTGTAATAAGCCATATGATAATAAGAACCAAGCTATAATAGTGAACTGGACTTTATGCCAAATGGAATGCTTAAATGTAATGAGAACAACACATAAATGAACAAGAGAGGAACATAATGCCATGTTTCAAGCCACATAAAAATCCATAAGAGCATCGAATAAAACATCAAAATTGCACTCAAAGACCCTTTATTAATATGAAAAAAATAGATTTAATATCATCTCCTTAGTAGGGTTCACATTCACTTACATCTATTTATTTACATAAGTTACAAGTTTCTTTGTCATGCAACAATAATTGTGTGAACATCAAGGTTTTTTTCGCTTACGGCTAGATGAGCCCATCAGCTTTAACTAAATGGCCATTATCCTTGCATTCTGAGTAGGATAGATATCTTTCTTTGGCGTCCTAGTGACATTGGTGAAGCAACAAAAGGTCTTGTATAGTTCCATGGAGTTTCTTACATGCTCGAGATGGATTCTAGCATTGCTGTCATGTGTAAGGCAAGGTGGAGACCTCTTATGAGCTCACATTAAGCCCATGATAGCTAATGGACACTGTAGCACCTACGTTTCCATGCATGGGATACCCTCTCAAAGAGTGGGAAATGCAAGTGGGCTAGGAACTCCTTGGACTTGGATTCACCCAAGCTCAGGAGCAACATCACTATGGAATGCCTTAATAAACTATTGGCATCGAGGTAAAGCCTTGACGTTGATCTAAAGGTTTACTAGACCTTTAAATAAAAATCATGTTCAATAAGGTTGGCTCGAGGAGGTCTATGCAGAAGAAAATCTTGTACTTTGGACGATCACGAAGATCCCCTTCTAATTCATAGCATAAGGAAGGGTCGATATCCATTAATTCAACCATGGCAGAGAGTGAGAGAAAACTTGTCATAGCACATAGGGATCGAGCTTTGAACATATGAGAAATGATCGGGTAACCTTATCCTTTCGCTAATTAGAATCCTAGCCATAGAGACTTCCCATTGGCATGGATTGATTCTCCTCTAACGGGATTGGTTGCGAAAGTGTTGACATCACCTCAAAGGAATACCCCGAAAGATTGTTACGGGAGGCAAAAGGGGCCAACTGGGATAGTGAGAGTTAGGACATGCTAGTGACCACACACCCCTTATTGTTATGTTATTGGTTGGGGATGGACTTGCTTGATAGATCATTTCATTAGATTAACCTATAGAACTCACATAAGGTGAAGGAAAAAGGGAGTAGGATGAGGTGGTGGTAGCTCTACGTGTCTCAACCAGAAGCGAGGGTTGTACAGATGTGTGGCCCACCAAACCCATGAGACCTAGAGATAAAACCTAAAAGTATTACCCCTGAACATTTCTTAGGGCATGAGCAAAGAAGAAAGGTGTGAAAAGAAGAAGGATGATGTGTCACTATAACGTGCACCCAACGGTATTACTATTGGCTGGAATGGTAGGCCCATAGCCATATGGGCTTGCAAAATAGTCTTTTTAGGGTTGGTGGTCATTGGAAGTGGTTTCCAAAACCACCAATCATGCAAATGAATGATGGAGAATCAATCCAGAACCACTCCTCCCAATAGCGTAAACCATAATGGAGTGGTGTCAAGGTTGGGTTCTTGAACCGGGTGTTTTTTTCAAAAGAAAAAGGTCAGGGAACTTTAAATTTATTATAAAGGAAATTGGTGCAAAACAAAGGGCCATGGGACCTTTCCTCTCTCTTCCAGTAGGAGAGGTGGTAACATGCAGTTGGCCCAGGCAACACAAGTGATGATCTTAGTGATGGAAACTTGGCTACAATTTTTGGCACTCTTGGGTCCGGAAAAGGCCCATACTTGAGTGACATGTGTCACATGTCCTAGGTTGACACATAGAAGAGGTGATGTTAGCATGACGTCATATCGCTAGTTGCATCCTAACAATTTTTTGAGGTGCACAAAGAGGAATGCGGCAGGGAATAATAATCTGAACACGTTGTGAGAAACAAATCACCTTGGGAGGATTTTGATTAGGAAATGGAAGCGCAGGGAGGACCCCACTAGGAAAACTCACGATATAAAGAAGAGACCAACTAGTTTTTAATGGTGCATAAAGGGAATGTGTCAAGTAGCAAGTGTCAAGACATGTCGATCAGACAACTCATCCCAGTAGATTCTTTTATTAACCAATGATTGTGTTAGGTGGACCCCATGGGACATGTCAACCTGGAAGATACACCATTTAGGTTTATAAAGAGGGCACGAGGTAATGCACTGGGATAGAAGGAATACAGGATAATCCTTGACCCTTGGTGGTTTTTCATAGAAATAGATGAGGGGTGTGGCGGAATAATAAGAGGCACATATAAAAGCATCAGACTTGGGAGGTCCAGCCTTAGTGCCAAGCATTGGTCATTTCGCATAGAAATGAGACCAATGGTGTGGAGCCATTAATGAAGATTTTTGGCCTAAAAAGGGATTAATTAAGATAAGAACCCAAGTGCTTGAACTAGTGGTCACAATACCCGGTCCCATGGAGGGAAAATAGGTAAAGGTGCAAGGAAAAGGAGCTAATGGTTGAAATTGACAGAATTCGCAACACTGTTAACGGAAAATCCTTCGGGCTTTGGATGAATGGTTTGACAGCTACTTTGGCAGGTTTCCACCATATTTGACAGATCTACCAAATTGGCCATTTGCCATAAGTTGGTTATGACGGCATGGATGAGTTGATGGCTAGTGAAGAGCTTAGGCCTCTTAGCATGAAAACGAGTAGGAAATAGTTTGAATCAAGAAGTAAGACTGATGGATTCATAGGAAAATGATGAAAGATATAACTAAATAGACTGAGGGACTATGATCTCCGAGAAAATTAATGGAGCTTGTCTTGATATAGAATTAGCCATGCTTGAGATTTCATACATGCGATAGAAATATTAAATGGAAAAGATGGTTAAATGTAGGAGTTCTGATCACAGTCGAAGAGAGCCATGTATGGAGTACAATTTTAACTCTAAGGGAAATTCAGAAGTGGAATGGAGTGTAACCACCCTCCTCCCACATTTATCTAATTTTGACTGGTTCGTTGGGCTAAACATGTGATGTGAGACAACTATGAACTTATTCAAATCCTCATGTATAGTTAAGGAAGTGGAACCGACAAAATACAATCAATCTAAACTTCTACACATGTTACAAAACCTTCAGGACCCAACCAACCCTTCCAAGTGATCAACCGCTAAGGTAACTTGACATTTTATTTAGCTACATCCTTGATCGCTCCCATGACATGGGCATGCATGTGGCTAGGACCATCCAATCACTCCCATACAAAGGGCATGCCAATGACTAGGGACTTTTTCAGCTAGTTTTGAGCCCACAACACTAGATTATGTGCCATGTTTCAAAGACAAGACTCAAACCACTGCCCAAAACTTCTTTGAACTTCCAAATATGAAAAGTAACATTGAAAAAATGATACTAATGCAAATAATTGAATAAAGAATTGATTGGACCCCTACTAGCCATGACAGACATTTTGTCAAACATCTCACAAATTTGCATTCTACAAGTTATAACAACAAATATGAGCATAGGGGTCTCATACTTATATGAGAATGTATAAGAAGCATGGATGCCTTATCACATTAGGCGCATTTTCATCTATTAAGTCCTATATTCATTTTTCATTCATTTATAAATCAAAACATGATGACATCCATACATCATCATTGCCATAAAACATACTAATTATGAACATATAAACAACAAAAATGATAAAGATAAAATAACCATAAAATCCACATATAATCCAATACATTTACACATGAAATACCAAGGAGAAGTAACACTTATTAATGAATGCATAATCTAACTAGGCATTGGACTTCAATGAACCACCCAACCATAGATTGGCTAAGCTAAATATTTCTTTCAGCTAATCATCCATGTGCCATATTCCAAGCATGAATGTGGGACTAATAACCAGAAATCAACTAAGGCTTCCCAAAGCTAATTTAAATAGAACTAGGCTTTACCGTAATCCACACCAGATCATTAGGCCATAAACAAGCACGGATGCCACTAGATTTCTCCACCTACACCATGAGGTATTTGCTTGTCTCCCAGTCTCTAGGCTTTACTGCAATCCCCACTGGATCACTAGGCCCTAATTGAGTCTCCACCCTCTAGCCTTTACTGTATATGTTGCCAATCACTAGCCAAGGATTCCTAGGCCTGATTGAGGGCACCCACCTCTATGATTTACCTTATATCCCACCATTCATCGGTCGAGGATTCCTACGCCCATCGAGGTAACACAAAATATGGCTTTACCGCAACCCATAGTCCAGTTCAAGGGTTTCTTGTCCAAGGCTTTACCATAAGCCATAGTCTAATTTAGGGATCACTATGCCATGCATTCTTTATTTCAGAGACCAGCACACTCGATTTCAAATCCATTCAATAATCCAGCTCAACCAAAAACATGAGAAACCATCACACCATGGTTATCTAGAGATGGAAATGCCAAGTTGAAGAACATTGTTGCACTTGGAAAAACCCATGCCAATGACAACAAGAAAACATAGAACACACATGCATATCCCTGCATGCCAAAAATAGCATGGAAATCATATATATGTAAATCGATACCTGCAAATGATCTCGTTGTTGCTCCTTGATCCTGATCTTCCTTACTTGATTCTTGCTTTTGTTTACCTTCTTTTGCTTTTATTGATCCAATATTTAAGTGCTCCAAGAAAAATCTAAGTGTCCAAGAGTCGGTGAGAGAGAGAATATAGAGAGAGCTCCAAAACTGAACTGATAAAAGGTAAAACTGACAAAAGGTACCAACTGATCCTCATAAGCCTTTTTATTAATGATGCCTCCATTTTCTTCAATTTTCCATTATTGTCCTTCATTTTCCTCTTCGCATGCAACCTGCAACCTTTAACCTCCCTTTTCTCCTAATTTCCATTATTTTCATAAATAAAATGCTAGTTAATGCCTCATGCCTTTCCAAATATTTTTCCATTTCCTTTGCCAATTTCCTTAGCCATAATAAACCAAATGAACACCCACACTAGGATGTTTTTCCCAACATTCAGCTTGGAATAAGTGTCCCATTAACATGGTTATTATTTTGCCTTTATTACCTTTTATTACATGGAATTTTCATCATTGTTGTTACAGAACCCTCCCCCTTGGGGGAACACCATCCTTGGTGTTCAATGACACCTACAACCAACAAAATGGTTGTAAGAAAAAGATATTGCCCATGGAGCTTTATAACTTAGCTCATTGCAATATTTACAATGATCAACTTGCTGAGAAGCAAACCAACATGAGAAACATAACAACATGACAACCATAACGACATGACACCCATACCACTTATTGGAGCTTTATAACACAAGTCATGGTAGTATTTACATCCATATACATATGTACACATACCAAAATCATTTGCTCAACTAGTGAATAGAGAAGGATAGATAGCCCGCATCTGATCCACAATCTCCCTTGTAGCTTCATCGGGCCCAAAGTGCTTCCACTACACTTTAGCCTACGCAATTTCTCGGTTCGGAGCATGAGCATGTTTCTCTAGAAAATGAACTAAAGTTCTCGCTATAATTCTCCTTCTGGTTCCACTTGCAATACAGACTACTCAATCACATGATCAACATATTTAACATAGTTCTTAAGCAATGACACATGGAAAACATGATGGGCTTTCACTATCAGAGGCATTGAAAGTTGATAGGCTACTCATCCATTCCTCTCAAGAATCTTAAAGGTCCACAAAACCGAGGTGCCAGCTTAGCGCATGATCCAATCCTCAAGGAGCTCTTCTTGGGCTTGATGTAAAAGTATAACTATTCCCCAACCTGAAACTCCTTAAACAACCTATTTTGATCAGCATAAGCTTTCTTCTTGTCTTGTTCTACCTTTACATTATTCTTGATTACATGCATTTATTATTCCATTTATGCTAACATATCTGGTCCAATCAACACCCTGTTAACTAGATTAGTCTAGTTGATGGGAGTATTACAGCTCTGCCCATACAATGCCTCAAAAAGACTCATTCGGAAATATTCATGATACCCATTGTTGTAAGAAAAATCAACTAGTGGAAGATACTCTTCACATTTCCATTGCTGATGCATCACATACATCCTCAACATGTCCTCCAATATACTATTGACCCTCTTTTTTTGTCCATCTATTTGCAGATGATAAGCTTTTATGAAGGCCAAATCTATACCCAAACCTACAAATAACTCTTTCTAGAATCTAAAGGTGAACATGGAATCCCTGTCTAACACAATTTTCTTCGAAACGCCATGAAACTTCACTACATCTCTGATGAATAGTTGTGCTACATAATTAGCTGAATAACTAGACTTTAGTAGAATGAAGTGTGGTACCTTTTTCAACCTGTTAATCACAACCATAATAGAATCATGTTGTCTAGATGTCCTTGGAAAACCTGTAATGAAGTCCATAGAAATGACCTCCCATTTCCACTCTAGAATTGGAATTGGTTGTAGTAATCCACCTGAATGTTTACACTCTTCCTTTACCTTCTGATAGTCCAAATACCTAGCCACAAACTCTACCACATCCTTCTTCATATTCGGCCAATAATAAAACTTCTTCATTGTTGTCAATGTATTTTTATATCCTAGATGACCTAAATACAATTTTGCATGAAACTCTCTCAAGATAGTCTTCGTTAGCTCACTACTAACTAGCACATATATCATGTCCCAAATATGATCAAGCCATCTTCTGTAAGATCATAGTCCAAATTCTAACCACCTATACCCTGCTCTAACCTATGCATAAGCTTCATCTACCTATCATCCTGCTTACATGCCTATAAGATCCAATTTTGTGTGCTTATCCCATAAGAACTCAAAACTGTTGTATGATTCACTTGTATCCTTGATAGAAATGTGAAAGTTAGTGTTTGTTGTGCAAAATTCTAATTTAGAATATAAACAAAGTGCTTGAGGATAATGAGGTAAATTTCGAGTTAACCATGAGTTTTTATGTCTTAATATGTAATTCAACAACTTAAAACATGAATTAAAACACTGAACAAAAAGATTAAAACAATAATACACTCAACAATTGATGAAGGATTTCACCCCTGCTAGGTTACGTCTCCTTGGTCCAACTTCCTATGGCTTGACCCAATCTCATTATGCTCAAACGACATCAGTGATAAAGAGTACATAAAGTGTGATGACATAAAGATTGGCTAGTTTCCCCTTCAAGGAAACATTCTCCTACAAAGAACTCTCACTCTAAAAACATGACAACCTATAGTTGGTCATGAAACAATCCACAAGAAAAGGGCTCCCAAATCAAGACCCCATACTCGATCTAACTATGAGCATAAAAAGTACAACAATTCACTTGAATTACTAAAAGGGAACATTCCTCAACAATACATAATGAGAAAAAAGAAACATGAGCTACACCATAGATGTCATAGCTATCGCAGAAAACATACAAAGGCTAGAAAACCCCTACAAGGTCCTCTCCATTTTCAAAATCCTTCAAAAACTAATTCAACCCACTAATTGATCATAGCACCCATATACTCAAACCTGAAAGAATTATCTTCACAAGTGCTCCAGTGGCTACAAAACATGTTTCATTAGTTTTAGAACACCCAAAAATTCTTGTCTAGCCTCTTCCTACTCCTAAAAAGACTAAAAACTGAAGAAGGTATGACCTTTCATAGCCTTTCGACTAGTTGCTCTACAATTTCCACAAAATTTGGCACCAGTCCTACAATTCTTCTTGAAAATACACTAAACGCACACCATTTTTCTCATTGTTTGGGGCCAATTTTGTGGCACTTAATTTGTCCATTAAGGCCTTAAGGCCAAAAAACATGGTCGTGTGGAGGGCCACGTAGTTGGGGCCTAAGGCCAACAACCTGCTCTGGTTGGTCGATCCCTCCACTCTAAAACCGGTCGTCCTATTAAAACCATATAACTGGGGGCCGAGACCTTAACTCCCACACCCACTCCATCGCATTACATTTACCGCTAGACTAATCATTAGTAGATAGGGTTCTATTCACATATCCCAACGATTACATTTATTGTTTGGGTCACAGTTATGGGGGCTGGGGTAGCTCGACCCTTGGTCCCACCCCTAGCCTACTAGGGTGTGGTGATTAGGGTTAGGGCTAGACCCCGGTTGCCACCCCCATATATAAAAACGATATCAAAATTTAAACATAACCTAAAAACTATAGGGGTTAAGAACTATGGTTTAGGTGGATTGGTAAAGACTCTTCGTTGATTGCTATGAGGTTGCGTGTTTGACCCCACCCATTACTGCTTAGACCTCAAGCATATTTTGGTGGCCCTCGGGCTGCCACATGGTGGCCCATGGCCATGTGACTTGGCATCCTATGATTGGCCATCCAAAACTAATAAAAACACACCAAGTCAGCTTCCACCAGGATTGTCACATGTCAACACATCATTCAATTGAGTCCAATCATATGCATAGTCACCTTGCTGCGTCATATTGCCATGTAGGCAGTCCAGTCAGGATGCCATGTTAGATTGCCATGTAGGCAGCCCAATCAGGCTGCCACATCAACAATACAGACTGTTGAATGTGTAGTGCTACATTTTTTTTTGCCAAATTCATCCATTTGAGACAACAGACATAATGCATTAATTTTCTCATATGATGCTTATTTTACGCACTCTCTGTACTGTTAGAATCATAGCGATGAGCAGTACGCGATGGAGCTATCAATAATGAATTTTGCAACAGTTAAATGTTTATCCTTTTAGGATCCATTTGGATCATACCTCTCCACAAAAAGGATTTTTGGTCTACAAAGTTCTTATATACCAAATTTAGATTCGTTACATAAATTCCCCAAACTTTATTTGACTTATGAATTAACCCTCTACTTGAACTTGTTCTTCTTCTTGGGTCACTTCATGGATGGTCGCAACTTGCACCACATTTTCTTTTGTTGCTTCCTCTTCAGGTGGTTGTATGTCTTGCTTTCCCTTCTTAGGATGAAGTCGTGGATGCAATTTCCAACACTTCTCGACCTAATGCCCACTGATATTACAATAAGTGCAGAAATGTTTTTGCTTGCTGCTTGATGACATTGTCTTTGAACTTAGAGGAGAGTCTTTCAAATTGACAGCACTGCAATTTTTTTCACCAAATTCCTCAGTCAACTTGCTCATCTAAGTTGACTGATGGACTGTTGACTGTGTAGTGCTGCATTTTTTTCGCCAAATTCACCTGTTTGAGAAAACAGACAAAATGCGTTAAATTTTCCATATGAAGTGCGTTTGACACGCCATTTAAGCTATTGGAATCATGGCAATGAGCACTACGAAATGGTGCTATCAACACTAAATTTTCAAACAGTAAAATTTTGAGCCTTTTAGGATCCATTTGGATCAATCCTCCTGCTAGGAGCATCTGCAACCCTATTCTATTTTCCCTTGATATACCTGATCTCAAAGTCAAACTCACCGATCATGGCCAACCATCTAGCTTGTTTGGAATTCAAATTCAGCTAATTAAACAAGTATCTCAACCCAATTTGATTACCCACCAATACAAACCTCTTGCTAAGAAGATAATGCTTCCACATCCTCAATACATGAATGATCACTGCCAACTCAACATCATATGTCAAGTAATTCTACTCATGCTCATTCAATTTTTGTGATTCATAGCATACTATTTGTCCCTCTTTCATAACAACTCCACCAAGTCCTTTATTGGGAGCATCCATACATACCACAAACTCCTTGTCTGGATCTACAATCTTGCACATTGTACAATTTGTCATGAACTAATTTGACTACTCAAAACTTACTACACATTCCTTTGTTCATTCAAATTTCTTGCATTTCCTTTGCAATGATATAATATGATATGCAATGTGAGAGAAGTTCCTAGTGAACCTCTTATAATAACATACTAACCCCATGAATGATCGTACCTCATCCACATTTCTAGGAGTTTCTCACTCCATGATAGGTCTTATCTTCTCTGGATCCACTGCAATACCTTCCTTGGAAACAACATGTCCCATACAATGTACCTCTGTCTGAAAGAACTGCATTTTCTAAGCTTGGCATACAAATGATTCTCTCTTAGTATTATCAACACTACCACTAAGTGCTCGACATTCTATTCCTCATTTTTAGAATAAATCAAGATGTCATTAATGAATACAATAACAAACTTGTCTAGATAAGGACACAAAAAACTATTCATCAAGCACGTGAAAGTAATTGGAGAATTAGTCAAACCAAATGGAACTACAACAAACCCATAATTCCCATACCTAATTTGGAAACAAGTCTTGTATATGTCCTATTCCTTGATGCATACCTGATGATATCTTGATCTCAAATCAATATTTAAGAACAATGTTTCCCCCTTCAACTAATTGAACATGTCGAATCCTCGATGACAGATAGTTGTTCTTGATTGTTACCTTCTTTAACTTACTGTAATCGATGCATAACCTATGAGTACCATCCTTATTCTTCACAAACAATACCCTTGCACCCAAAGGTGATACACTTGGCCTAATGTATCCCTTATCAATAATTTCCTTCAATTGCAACTTTAATTCCACTGACTCTATTGTGCTCATCCTATATGGTGACTTTGACATTGGTGCTACCCCAGGTACCAACTCAATAGAAAAATTAACTTTGTTGTGAGGCATAAACTCTAAAATATATGTGGGAAATATATCCTGAAACTGATGTCAGATCAGGTACCTGTTCAATACCTTTGCATCCTCATCTTTGTTAACTTGTGACTGGAAATATGCACTACAAATAACACACACCCTTTCCTGTGATTGTGCTTCCCCTGCATAACTATCACCATTCTAACTGATGTTTCCTTCTTCTTACCTTGTAATATTCTTTGTTCTCCGTTTTCATCCAAGCACAATGTATTTTTCATAATAAACCACTTTGGTCCTATGAAGATACAACTATTCCATACCGAACAACATAATGTATGATCCCAACGGAAATACATTCAAATGTGCTGATGTAGGCATACAATTAAACTCAAATGTACAATGTATTACACAATGATGCACTCTCTTCTTTGTACTTATAGCCAACTGCACTAACCAGGGTTCTGCATTCCAAGGCCTTGTTCTTCTCAACTTCCATTTACCTTTAACTTTACCTTTCCATTTCCATCCTTGTTGAGATTCATTCCTATGCTTTGAATGCTCGTAACAGTGTTTCAATTTCCCAATAACTTCCTCTAGTGACTGAGGCTCATCATACTCAATCTGATCTCTAAATGTTAATGGAAATCTACTAAAAAATATCTGAACTGTAGCTTTCTAATCTTTAAGATACGGTACATACCTCAATATCTCCAAGAAATTAGTTGTATACTCCTCATCTATCATCGATCCCATATTTAGCTCATAAAATACTTTGGCCTCACTGTTGCAGTACCTTTCTGACAAGTACTTCTTCCAGAAAAGTATTTTGAATTCATTCTAACTCAAATCTTCTGTCTTGATGTCTATGACATGTTTTACATCTTACCACTTGATGTCTACCTTCCCTTTGAGGCTAAAGATAGCTATTCTGGCCTTCAAATTTTCCATGTACTCATGCAGTTCAAATAACTTCTTCATCCTAAGTAACCAAGCCTATGCATCTTCCAACTTCTTCAAATATCCATAAAAAATAGGTGGCTTAGCTTTCTTAAACTCATCTGGTAAATATCCCATATATCTCCTCCTATAAGGATGATAATGATAGACAATCATAGTGCCTATCATAACCAAAACTAGAATACTACATGTGTCCACCAACTCTCCTATATGGAGTTTCAAAGAACCTACCATCTTTGATTATGTCATCCCTATCTCGCATGTTCCGACCATGAGATCTACTACCATATGCCCCATTAGTCATATCCTCCTGTCCATGGTTGATCTTAAGTGATCCCTGTCTCTGGAACTTTGACAAACTGTGAAGGATTATTGCATTGATGTCTACTTATTCCTCCTGTGCTTGCATGATTTTGTCATTATCAACTTTGAAACTCCTTATTTATTACTTCACGCTTCTCAATTTGTCTCCTAAGTTAGAAGAGTACCCAACACCACGTTGCTCATCTAATCTAGGAGAGCCTTGGGAACTGTAGTCTACCATCTTGCAAGTCATATTTGATATTATTCCTGCAAATATACCATGTCAGCTAAACCAAATCATAAACAGACCAACATACATCAATTTAGTTAAGTGGAGGATATCTAGTCTATAAGATGAACTACATTAGCACAATGGAATATATCAACATTTAAGCATCATTTGAACCATTATGCAGTCATAAATTCATTACCGTACCAACCACGTACCATGACCTCATGCATGGAAACTAAAACCATATCAATGTGTGCATAACAATATATAAGCACTAACATGCATAACCAATGCATAATGGACATACAATCATGACGACCATGTCCAAAAACACACAATCCACTTTCACATGGCAACACAAATGCAACCATGACCAACACCATGCATGCACATCAAGTACATAGACAACAAGAATAAGGAATATATATACAACTAACATGAATACATGACCAACACACCACCCATCTAGTCCAAGGGGTGAAACATGCTTTGATACCACACTATAACCACCCTCCTCCTAGATTTACACAAGTTAACAGGTGCATTGGCGTGAACATGTGATGAGAGGCTATTGTGATCTGATTCAACTCCACATGTATAGTTTAGGAAGTGGAACCTATAAAACACAATAATTATGACCTTCTACACATGTTAAAATACTTTTAAGGAGCCAACCAACCCTTCCAGGTGACCAACCCATGAGGTAAATTTACATTTCACTCACCTAGAGCTTGAGTCACTCCCATGACATGGGTATGCATGCAACTGGGACCCTCTAGTTACTCCCACAACAAGGGAATGCCATTGACTGCAGAGTTTTTTAGCTAGTTGTGAGTCTATGACTACATATTCTCTGCCACCTTTTTAGGTCTAGGACTCAGGATACTACCCATAAATTCATGAAACTTTTAGGAATGAAAAGTAACATTGAAAAAATGATACTAGTGCAAATATTTGAATAATGACTTAACTAGACCCTTACTAGCCATGACAATAGTTTTGTCAAACATGTTCCAAATATGCATTCTACATGTTATAACAATAAATATGAGCATAAAGGTCTCATACTTATTTGAGAATCACTAAGAAAACTTGATTCCTTATAAAATTATCTACATTTTCATCTATTATGTCATATCTTCATTGTTCATTCATTTACAAATCAAAATATGATGATAGCCATATATCATCATTTTCATAAAACATACTCATAACCATCATTTAAACAACATAAATAATAAGCATACATCAACCATAAAATGCACATATAAACCAGTACATTTACACATAAAATTCCAAGGAGAAGGAACTCTTATTAATGAATGCATAAGACAATCAGTTATGGGACTTCCCCAAACCACCTGACCATAGATTGGCTGAACCAAATATATCTTTCAACTAATCACCCCCATGTCATATTCCAAGCATGAATATGAGACTCATAACCATAAATAAATCGGGTCTTCCCGAGGCTAAACCACACCACCCCCATTAATAGATCCAAGCTTTATGACAATCCACACTGGATCATTAGGCCATAAAAAGGCATGAAGGCCACCAGGTTTCTCCACCTACACCATGAGTAATTTTCCTATATCCTATTCCCTAGGCTTTGCTGCAATCCTCACCAGATCACTAGGCCCTAATCAAGACTCTACCCTATAGGATTTACTATATATCGTACCAGTAACTGAGGAAGGATATCTAGGCCTAATTGAGTCCATCCATCTCTAGGTTTTACTGTATATCCCACCATTCAAGAATTGAGGATTCTTGGGCCCATCAAGCTAACACAAAATCTAGCTCTAACGCAACCCACATTCTAGTTTAGTGGTTACAAGATCAAGGCTTTACTGTAATCCACATTCTAATTTAGGGATCACTAGGCCATGTGTTCTTTCTTTTAGAGAGCACCTCACTAAGTTTCATATCCATCTAGAAATCCAACTCAACCAAAAATAGGAGAACCCATCACAGCATGTCTATCTAGAAATGGAAAGGAAAGAATGGAGAACATTTTCACACCTAGAAAAACCGATGCCAATGGAAACAAGAGAACGAAGAACACACATGCATATCCATGCATGCAAAAACTAGTAAGGAAATCATATATGTAATTGATACTTGCAAATGATCTCATTTTTGTTGCTTCATCCCAGTATTCCTTGCCTGATCCTTGCTTCCTTTTTCCTTCTTTTTCATTTCTTGATCCAATATTTAAGTGCTCCAAGAAAACTCTAAGTGTCCAAGAGTGTGTGAGAGAGAGAATAGATAGAGAGCTCCAAAAATGAACTAACAAAAGGTAAAAATAACAAAATGCACCAATTGATCCTCATAAGCCTTTTTAGAATGAGGAATCTATTTTCTTCAATCTTCCATTATTTTCCTTTAATTTCCTCCTCACATGCAACCAGTGACCTTTCACCTTCCTTTTCTCCTATTTTCCATTATTTTCATAAATAAAATGTTAGTTAATGCCTCATGCCTTTCCAAAGCCTTTGTTATTCTGTTTGCCAATTTCCTTAGCCATAATAAACCAAATGAAGACCCATACTAGGATTTATTTCGCAACATTCATCTTGGAATAAGTGTCCCATGACCGTGGTTATTATTTTTCCTCTATTAAATTTTATTACATGGAATTTTCACCAGACCTATTACATGGAGAGACATGTTGTGTGGGAAGGAACAATTTAATGTAAGAACTTCTTAAGTCTGCAATTTGACTGAGATTTAATTCTTAGTATGGGAAATCTCTTAGAATCCCATTCCTTTTATTAATCCAGTTGTAGTGGTCAAGTAATTTTGATGCAACGACATAAGAGATTGATCAGGAAAACATGTCCTATGTAGTATGGGAAGCCATGTTGAGAGTATGCCCTCAGACAATGTGGAAGGTAGCAGAGACAACATCGACCAATGTGCGGTAGGTGAAGAAAACTTACGATTATAATTGAGCAATGGGGGTATGCAACATAATTGAGGGAGATGTGTGGAAGAGCTTTTTAAGTGAGTGTTGTTGAGTAGAGTCCAAGTATGTGTGCACTAAAGAAGAGAGTCGAAAGGAGAAAAATTTGTGTGTGGGCTTCTAAGAAGAGGCTGAGTGAGCCTTTGTTTTGAAGAGGCATGTGCTACAGAGAATAATTCGAGTGTTCCTATGTACAGGAAAGAGGATGAGAGTGCCTGAGAAAAATAAGAAGGTTGAGATCAGAGAGCCCTGTGTGGGTGTATGCTGCTACGGAGTGGAGAGAGTGGAGAGGGAGTTGTGTATTATTGACTATTATTAATTAGATCATAAGGTTGAATGTTGAAGGCTACAAAGGAGAACATAGTTGAAATCAAGCTTAATGGATTCCAAGTACAGAAAACATTAGTTCCTTATTAATTGTGGGTTGGAGCCTACATATAGGGATTTATTGCTTCCATCTTAGTTGGTGTTTGAAGAAAGCTTGGGGGTTGGTTGCTCCTGCAATTTGGTGCTTGCATAAATCTAAGGAGCTACAAATTGGTGCTCGCAACAAATTTGTGAAGTTAGTGGTTCACATGGTGCTTCTAGTAAGCTAATTAGGTGTCTACAAAAGGAGGGTGTTGGTGCTTCCTGCTAGTGGGTGCTAGTAAACAATTAAATGGATATGGTGCTTCCAGAGAGTGATGCCTCATAAACAGATTCATGTAATAGAGTAGGTTCTCTTATTTTTACATCAATAAGAAAACAAGCTTTGGTGGTTTTTCTCCCGGAATGGTTTCCACATTAATCCTCTTTGTCAATTGTGTATGGTGCTCTTGGTGCATGCATTCATGTGGTTATTATGTTGCTGCACATGATATGTTGTTGATTGATCTCATATAATGGATGCCAAGTTTGAATAAGCAAAGATAAATTGGCATACAAGTTTAAATTATCCTTAATACTCATTCACCCTCCTCTCAGTATTAAACAATTTTTCCAACATATTTACATTGCTTAGGAGCCGATCACAGTGGGTGAAGTAGCTCGAAGTATGCCAAGCATTTACACAGCGGTGGAAAATTTCCAAGAAGATCACCATAAATTCATCATTGAGATGGAAGGTAAGCTATAAGAGAAAGCCATTTTTATTTTAGTTGATCCAAGTTATAATTATAGCTATGTTAGACCAAATATTATTGAGAACTATGGTTTGGGCAAGGAGTTGCATGAAGAAACTTGGTTGGCTCAATTGGAAACTTAGACAAAAAGAAATCCCATCCATTAGGTAAAGTATTGTGCATTGGAGCTCAGTGGCATGCCCACACAATCCCACTTGAATGTGTTTCCATTGGGTGTGTATGAAATATTATTGGGCATGGATTGGTTGTACTTACACCAGACCAAGGTAGATTGCTATGAAAAGAAATTGAAAGTTTGGATGAGCAAGTAACAAAAAGGCTGTTGCGGGGAAGGAAAAATCCCATTTCAGTGAGGCTAATAATGACTATGCAACCCAAATATAGAATAAGAAAATGATACATGTTATTTGCTGTACAAGTTTCCAAGGATAAGGATACTGACAGAGATATAGAATATGCCAGAGTTGAATTGCTAAAAAATACCTTGTTTTGTAGCAGTACGCAAATGTTTTTCCATCGGAGGTTCTTGTATTACCTTGTGAAAGAGAGATAGATTTCTCTATTGAGCTAGTTCTTGGAGAAACACCAACGTCTAAGGCTCCATATATGATGAGCACCCCAAAATTGGTTGAGTCAAAATTACAGCTGAAGGAGATGCTTGAAAAAGGTTACATGAGGTTTAGTGTGTCCCCATGTAGAGCACCGATATTGTTTATAACTAAGAAATATGCAACACTCAAATTATGCATTGATTATAGAAAAAATAAGGTGACCATAAAGAATAGGTACCCATTACCAAGGATTGATGGTCTCTTTGATTAGTTGATAAGAGCAACAATTTTCTCCAAAGTGGACTTGAGGTCCAGATACTATGAAGTAATGATAAAGGAGGAAGACATTCATAAAACTAGTTTTATAACAAGATATAGGCACTAGGAGTTTGTAGTGGTACCCTTTGCACTTACAAGTGTCCCTACAACATTTAAGTGCCTGGTGAACAATGTCTTATACCCTTATTTGGAAAAGTTTGTCATTGTATTTGTTGATGACATATTGGTATATTCAAAGAAAAAATAAGAGAATGAGAGACATCTGGTTGTGAGAGCATACTCTCTATGCAAATATTAGAAAGTGTAATTTCTTCTAGTTGCATATACATTACTTGGGGCATATCGCCTCCAAGGAAGGAATCTTATTTGAACCTAGAAAGATAAAATCCATAATGGAGTGGCCAAATCCAAGGAATGTGGATGAAATTACATCATACATGGGACTGGTAGGATATGAGAAGATATTTATCTAGAATTTATCCAAGATAGGCTATCCCATTAAAATGTTGTAAAGAGATGGAAAAAAAATTCAGTGGATTGCATAATGTGCAAAAATATTTGAGTAGTTAAAATAGTTGAATGCGCCAATGCTAAGAATTGTAGACCTTGACAAGAATTTTGTGGTGTGCAAAGAAGCCTGTGTTGAAGCCTAAAATTGTCTCTTTTCTTCTTATTACATCCTCCTTACTTTTTACTCTAATAACTCTAATTGAGCATCAACCTGCATGGTTCATGGCAATAGTAGATACTTAAACTTATTGTATTTCATAAGTTTCATTTTTCTTTATTATTTAACTTAATATTTGCATAAGCTACTGAATTGCACCAATTCTCCAGTTAAGGACTGATTCTTTAGCAAATTCGAAGGTTCGATAGGTTCCGAAACTCCATTCGAGGAATGATAAACATGGGCGAGTGAATAATAGCTGGAACAACAATGTTTTCCTATTTTCAAGGTCTAGATCGATGATAAGAACACCACATAGGCCCAGTCAACGCAGAAGTTAGCCAACGAAGAAGGAGCTGAAGGTGAACCAGGCGAACGAGGAAATTAATTGAAGTAGATATTTAGCCTCATGATTTGCTTCTTTGATAGAAAATCATGAGGAAATAATCAGATATTATCCTCTTATTTTATGTTTAGTCTCTGTTGAGTAGGATATGCTCATAAATCTCTAAACAATTACTTGATGGAGGCTATAAATCTACCTCTCGACATGACAAACAACGTCTTGAATATTATTTGAAAACTTTTTTTACAGTTATAAAACTATTTTATTTATCCTTGTTGTGCATTGACTCGATGTGTATATAGTCCTTTGAAGAATCGTGTTGTTGCCTATATCTCCCAGGAGCCCCCCCTGGAGTTGTAATGTTTAATTGTTTTCAACTAACACTTACATTATGTATTTTTTATCATGTTTAATTCATTCATCTAACTTTCTGGTTCGATTGTTAATTAATACTTTCAACAATGATCACAAAATTCATAACAAAGCATATTTTGTTTAATCATTTTGTTGTAGAAATATTGAGTGAAGTCAAGATCTCCTGTGCACATGGTAAGTAGTATAGCAGAGTGTGTCCTGATTTATGATTTGAAGTATGGTTTGATTTTGGTGGAGAGGATTTCAATTTTCAATTAACGCTAATTTCTATTTTTCTATCACAGTGATATAGATTTAGTTTCATTATTGAGTTGAAAGTGTGATATTTCTTTTGAGCAAGTATGATAATCCTAGTTTCATATTTCTTTCAAGAAAGTGTGATATTTCTTTTAAAGAAAGTGCAATAACTTTGATATAATTTTTGAGTGGCATATTTATTTTGATGTAAGAATGATGAAAACATCTGCATCTCAATATCTCAATTTAATCTAGTAATTGCTTGACTAATCAAGACTTCTAGTACATATAATACACATACACTTCGTCAGTATACTAACCCTGGTAGATAATTTATGTAGTAATTAAGCATCAATTAAATTACCAAACATTTTGGTGTCATTTTCAGGGAAGTGTATATGGGAGTCCTTTTGTTTGATTAAAAAAATAAAATAAAAATGAAATTCATATGGAAATATATTCTAGAGGTAGATTTGTAAGTAGAGTTAAGAATTTTATTCCAACATCATCACTCACCCCACCACGACCTCGTAGTGCCACACCATCCACCCAAACTCATATTCCATCAATTGCAGGTAGACATAGACTTCCTAGGGCACTTATATCTGAAGTCCAACCTAAATATTCGACGACTTCCTCTACTAAAGCCATAGTAGAAGAAGAAGATACTACATCACTAACAAAAGGAGTAATTTTTCTATCTTCAACTGAAGAACAAATTCTAGGACAAGAACTACAAATCCCTAGTGAATAGGAAGAAGAAGAAACCTATTTTAACATCCCATTTATAGAAGAACTAGAGGAGCTAGGGGAGGAACTAGAAAACTCAATTTTGTAACCTTACATTAGTTCTCAGGAATCGATAATGATAGGATAAGGGAAAGGAGAAGTACATAATGTGAATGGTGAACAACATAGGATTAGAGGTAGAAGAGGAGGAAATAGAGGAGGTGGAAGAGGTGGAGGAAGAGGAATAGGAGGCGGTAGAGGAGATCCAAAACATTTTGGATTTCCCATCTTTGATGAATATACCACAACCATAATGAAAAATATTTCACCCTCTATCCTCCCTAATTTCCATGGATCAAGAAATGGGGATCCTAAAACATTTCTCTTTGAGTTTGACTCTTGTGTAGATCCTATGGCTACTTGCTTGATAATAAAAAGTTGAAATTGTTTCCAGTCACTCTCAAGGATGCAACATTAAAATGGTTTATGGGCTTAGGAGTACATTTTATAAGAACACGGGAACAAATGAAAATTGCATTTTTAGACAAATAGAAGGATTATTATATATCCCATAACTTTAAAGATGAAGTCTTTAAAATGATGGAAAAAGAAGATGAAAATCTTGAAGATTTCGTTGAAATATTTTCTTATAATGTAAAAGGGCTAAATGCATAATCTAGATGAAGAAACTTTGAAAGATGAGTGGATATATCTTCTGAATTTTATGGGTAAATTAGATATTTCTCCGTTATCCTTTGGAGATATTTGTGAGTTATGCATACACATTTCAAGAGGGAAGGAAAGAACTGGGAAAAATCCAAGAGATCCTATTATGTCTAGGATTAATAAATCTGCGGTTGGGACCATAACTATGACTAAAATAGGGAATTTTCTTGAAAACTTTAAAACAAATATTTTGGGACTTAGTGAAAAAATATATACCCCTAAATTAAAAAACAACCAAAAGGCTAAAAATGTTGCATTATCTATGTTTTTTCCAAAATGTGGAAAGGAGCATGCCTTCTAAGAATCCCCTCTTGACGTAACAAGTGTAGAAACCTGTGTTATATGTGTAGAAAATCATGATACAAAGGAATTTCCTTCAATATCAGGTCTTAAAAATATATATCAAGAGGAAGTAATGTCAAATCACATAGAAAAACTTTGTTTTATTTCTAAGATACCATGCAAAAATCCACAATCGAATATGACTGAAGGTTTCAATACTAAAAAATATTCACAATGACCACATAGTAATTGGACTGCACCCATGATCTAGGCGGATGTGGGTGGGCACCTGTCTATTCCACTTGGACCCCCACCACTATCTCTTTCAGTCTTTCATTTTCCTTAATTGTAGCACAATTTACTATATTTGGTAGTTTTTCGGGTCCTGAACTTCCAGAGCTATTTTGAGGCCAGAAACAACATTTTTTTGTGAAAAATGGGCCTAACATGGGATATACAATTTTAACAAGGTATTGTGCACATTAAATGGAGATCATATGCCAAATCTACGACCTTGGGAAGTTGATGTACCAATTTACCCAAATTGGGCCCATAGTTTTGGCGCTTCATCTCCTAGGGTTAGGTATTTGGATGCTTAGGGTTTTCCATTGTCTCTCAATAATAAATAGGGTTTTGAGCCTCATTGTAACACAGTTCAGAGGAATGTAGTCCCCACTTTTCTTCTCAGAGATAAGCTACCATCGCCCGAGCTAGTCTCATTTCCATTCTATTTGTAAGCATATTTTAGTATTTTATATGAATGAAATGAAGTATTATTTCCGTTGCATCTCTATATTTGTGGTTATATCTATAATTTATTGCATTCCTATTTAAATTCAGATAAGTGGTATCAAAGTGGTCTTCTCTTTCTCTTTTTTTTATTGCATGTCCCCAACGAGGTCAGGATATAAGGAGTTAGGGCTTGAACTAGTCGAACCTTTGCAAGACCAGCCTTACAAATCCCGACAACCTCCCATGGGGGAAGAAAAGAAAGATGAGGGGGTAGGATATCATATCAAAATATTACTCGAGGAGGCCCTCGGGAAACAAAGGGACGCCATAATGGATAACTTTTCTTAGATCCTTCAACAATTTCCCACTGGTTGTGCATCCACATCCAGCAACCACTCTAGAGGAAGCATTCCTTTTAAGGTACAAGTAAACTTTGACATTCCAATATTTTAGGGCCAAATAGATGTAGACACCATAGATAAATTGTTAAATCTTCTAGAAGGATATTTTTCTGTTCATGATTTTTCCAACTAGGAAAATATTACTTTTTCTCTTCTCAAAGTTGCCCCCACGTCAAGAACTGGTGGGAAACCTACTGTCAGAAGAAGGATGAAAGTATGTCCTCACTGTTTTCAACAGAAACCACTTGGAATTCATTTCAGTACATCATCAAGCAGTATTACTACCTTCTTGGGAGCTATGAGGATAAATACATAAAGTGGACCACATTGTGGTAGGGAAGGGACCAAGATGTGCTAGAGTTTACCAATGTTTTTCATACCCTTCACATGAAGTTGGGTATCAAGGATTCTGAGAAACATTTTGTGCTCAAGTATGTGGCTTCCTACATAGGTACATCTAGGATGAGATGGATTTCACAGACATCTCCTCACTCAGCACGACATACAAATACACTATCAAGATTGAGAAAAATATTAAACAGAGGAAGCGAGACTTTGGATCTGCGAATCTAAAGCAAGGGAAAGGTGCCCCAAAACTACAGAAAAAAGGACAAAGCCAAGGCAGGGCATCCCAAGATAACCGGCCAAAGCTAAAAGCGAGGAACAACACCATGAAGCTGAAGAAGGACACGAGAAAGTGGTGTAAATTCCATAAGAGCTCCACTCACAACACAAGTGAGTGTTGGGCCAAGCAGTCATTCGTGGTCAAGTTGAAGGTTTCATTATTAGATGCATGTTCCAACTCTGATTCATAACCCAACAAGCGGAATGACAGAGGGAAGTAGATTATCGATGCAATGCTCAATTCCACCATTTCCACCACAATGATCCAAAAGGAGGACCCTGAAGATCTAGAGGAGGAGGTGTGCCTCTCCACTCCCATCTGTGGTAAAGGGTTCCCCTCTATAGTTCATTGTCGACAACGAGAGCCAAAAGAACCTCATTTCTGTAGAGTTTGTGATGCGACTAATCTTTCCAACCACAATACACCCACAATTATACACCATCGGGTGACTTCACCAAGGACGGGATCTTCACATCAGTCAGTAGTGCCTCCTTCTATACATCATTAAACCCTTGACATATGAGGTATTGTGTGATGTTGCTCCTCTTGATGTTTGTGATGTATTATTAGGAAAACATACATATGGAAATGACATTCTTTATATGAGTCTAGACCTCACTCTGTTATTATTTCTTTGGGAAATACGTTATACATGATACTGGAGATAGCCCCACCTACTGCCACCTCTTTGATCTCTACTCAACAATGCAGTAAGATCATTTCCCAGACTAGGAAATTTATTTTCTTTCTGGTTCACTCCCAAAGTAAGGGCAATATCATATCCACATCCATGACTCCTAGGAAAGATTCCTCCATACAATGGAAGCAAGTGGATACAATCATGAAAGAATACATGGACATCTTCTCCTCACCCACAAGGGTACGCTTGCACTGTCATGTCAAGTAGTCATTCGATCTAACTCTTGGAGCACCTCTACCTAACAGTTGATATATCATCACTACATTATGCAAAGAGTGAATTACAGGAAATGACATGATCAACATCGGGTGTCACACAAGTTTTAGGTGGGTGATAAAGTTTGTTTGCATTTGTAGAAGCTCATACCACTCTGATACAGTCCTTACACCATTACCAAGGTTGTGGAATACAATGTTTTGGAGTATAGCATTCCCCCATTCCATGTCCTACACCCAATGTTCAAAGTGGACTACCTTCGACCATACTTCCCACCATTTTTGGACACATCAGATATTGCAAAACAACTCACACTTATAGAGTTAAGCCTAAGCTATATGGAACATGCCACAATTGATCTGAGCATTGACACACAGGTCAAGGACACTTGCTAACAAATGATCCAACTATATCAGGTTGTTAAAGGTGGCCAACTCCTATACCAAGGCAAGTCGCTCACTAGGGACCAAGTTTAGCAGAAGTTTCCCCATCTCATGGAGGAACTCAAGGAAATGGGGACAATTGCTTCCTAAAGATGGAGGATTGATCCAGGTGGATGTGGGCGGACATATGTCTATTCCAATTTTACCACCACTACTGTCTCTTTCAATCTTTTAGTTTCCTTCATTATAGCACAATTGACTATTTTGGCAATTTTTCGAGTCCTGAACATTGAAAGTCGTTTTGAGGCCCTAAATGACATTTTTTTGGAAATATGAGGCCAACATGGGACATAGTCCAATGTTGGCCATTAAAAAGTTTTATTCCTCATATAGATATTTCTAACGAGGTATTATGCACTTCAAATAAATATCGTATGCTAAATTTATGACCGTAGGATGTTGATGTACCAATTTACCCAAAACGAGTCCACAATTTTGGCGCTTCATCTCCTAGGGTTACGTTTTTGGATGTTTAGGGTTTTCCATTATTTATCAATAATAAATAGGCCTCTGAGCCTCAATGTAACATAGTTCAGAGGCATGTAGACGCCACATATCTTCTCAGAGATGAGCTACAATTGCCTGAGGTAGTCTCGTTTCCATTCTGTTTATAAGCATATTTTAGTATTTTATAAGAATGAAATGAAGTATTATTTCTACTACATCTCTTTATTTATATTTATATCTCTAATTTATTGCATTCATGTTTAAATTTGAATCAACCCATGCCTTGCCTACCTTGGCCTCAACTTTGGTCAAAAGAATGGAAAAATCCTTGTGGAAGGTATCATCAATATCCTCAACCTTACCCTGCTTTTCCACCACAATATTTTCCTTAGTCTATTTAACCCTCTCAACCTCAAAATCTAAACCCACAACTTTCACTGCCATTTGCACAAAAGCCAAATAAAATTTGTCCTCAATGACTTCCAAATCCAAATAATAAAAACTCACAGCTTGTTTACAAAATGGAAGGGAAAATTTTCCAAACTTACATGATAACTCCATTAGATCTAAACAATGTCCAACTAAGATTTGGTAGAGAATTGGAAAAGAAGTCACAATCTGTTGTTATCCAAGAGTCTAAAAAGCATGACCTCTCTGAGAAAGAGACATCTCTTCATTAAGAGGAAAATCCTAAAAAATGAACCACCCCTATATATTCTAATGATACTCCAATAAAATCAACTCCCGTTATATAACAACCTTCAGTTTCTATTCAAAATATACCTTTTCCTAAAAGAGAGAAAATTAACAAAGGGGTGGAAAAATAGATTGTTTTTCCTGATTATGACATGATAGATGAATCGAATTTTGTATAAAAATTACTTTGTTACAAGCAATCAAAGAAATACCAAAATTTGCAAAGACAATAAGGGGTTAAGTATTAAAAAACTAGGAAGAAGGAAAGAATTTCGAAGAACCCAATTAGTTGGGAAATTTGCAGATATCATGATGGGAAAGGAACAAGTTCAAAAATATTTAGATCTAGGAAGTCCCATTGTGAAAGCACACATTAATGGTGCTGATATTCCCGACACATTGATTGATTTAGGATCAGCCATAAATATCATGAGTCAACAAACTATGAATCAATTGAAACTTCCTAATCTTCAATATATACCTACACTATTGAAATTAGCAGACAGATCTATTATCAAACCTTATGGTGCATTAGAAGGTGTATTTGTATCCTTATATTCTTGGGAATATCTTATTGACTTCATGACCTTGACACCCAAGAATAATCTAGGAGGACACCCATTGGTTCTAGGTAGACCATGGTTAGCGACAATTGATGCTTTTATAATTTGTATATTGATGATATGTTTACCTCTAATGGAAGTTAGAAAAGAATGTCACATTATATTCTACTAAAAAAACAGTGATAGAGGTAGAAAGTTATGCATGTATATATGATGATAATGAAAATTTTGATATACGACCATTTTTTTCTACTTCACAGATAGATGAAGAATATCATGTTTTGAATTTAATGGAAAATAATGAATCTTCCTCATATTGTGAACAAAACCAAATTTTTCAAGAACAATTTAATATTGAATATCTATCATATCATCAAATGGATTTACATTCTATGTAGAAATATGGCAATTATTTAATAGAAACAATTTGAGGGAAAACTTTGAATATTAATGATAATCTAGAAGAAACTGAAAAGAAAGAATTTGTGATGTTACAAGAACATTCCTATGGTTGTGCATGGGAATACACTGATATGAAAGTAATTGATCCTAACACTTGTATGCCTCATAGCTATATTGAATAAAATTTCAGACCAATCTAAAAGTCCTAGTGGAGGATGAGTCCAAATCTAAGGGAATTCGTTAAGGAGGAATTTAAAAAATTGTTAAATGTGAATTTCATTTATCCAATATTAGGACGCTAATGAGTTTCACCCTTGGTAATTGTTCCGAAAAAGAGTGGTAAATGGAGGGTATGCATTGATTATAGGGAATTGAATAAAGCTACTTTAAAATATCATTTTCTACTTCCCTTTATAGATCAAGTCCTTGATGCATTGGCAAGGAAAAAGTATTTTTCATTCTTGGATGGTTTTAATGGATATAACAACATCTAAGTAGCTCTAGAAGATCAAGATAAAACAACCTTTACCTATCCATGGGGAAATTATGCTTATTGAGTACTTCCTTTTGGGTTATGTAATGCACATGCAACATTACAAAGGACAGCTCTAGGCATTTTTCTGATATAATTCATGATTGTGGGGAAGTTTACATGGATGATTTTATTGTCTATGGAAACTCTATTGAAGAAGCTCTTAAAAATCTTGAAAGGATTTGCAGTAGGTGTAAATCAACAAATCTCTCATTAATACATGAAAAATGTTTTATGATGTTCACTGACGGAATTGCTTTAGGCCACCATATTTCTAGAAATGGAATCAAAGTGGATGCATCTATGGTAGAAGTCATTTCTAAATTACTAATTCCAACTTGTCAAAGAGATGTTGGAAGTTTCCTTAGTTTTATTGGTTGTTATAGAATATTTATGGAAAACTTTACAAATATAGCCTCTCCACTTTTAAAATTGGTTACAAAAGATTATGAATTCATCAGGAATTCTAACTGCCAAAAAGATTTTGAAACATTGAAAGAAACAATTTCCGAGGCACCCACTTTAAGAGGACCAAATTGAAAACTACCTTTTTCACATTTCGATTGATGCCTTAGATACAACTTTAGGAGTTGTATTAGGACAAAAAGATTTAACTCCTTATGTGGTTCACTATACAAGAAAAAATTTGACCCTCGCAGAGTTAAATTACACTATAATAGAAAAGGGGTTTTTAGTTATTGTATATGCCATCAATAAATTCATATGTTATATCACTAGTAATGAAACCCTCATTCACATAGGTCATTCTACAGTTATATATTTAATGAATAAATCAATTACCAATGGAAGAATTACAAGATGGTTATTATTATTACAAGAATTCAATATTACTATTTTGGATAGACCTAGGAACCAAAACATAGTTGCTGATTTTCTATCTAGAATCCAAAATGATAATAATGATGTTCCTGTAGAGGATAATTTTCCCGATAAATATCATTTTGCAGTATCTATTAAATCTCCTTGGTTCACATATATTTTTAATTATTTGGCTACAAGAAAGTTACCATCATACTTGTCTCCTCGAGAGAAAAGGAAGGTTATTCAAACTATGCATCTTATTCATGGATAAAAGAGGAATTGTATAAGACAAGACCTGACTTAATCATTCGAAGATGTGTTAGAGAGGATGAAGTACCAGAGATATTAAAATATTGTCATGATGAACCATGTGGAGGACATTTCGCTGATAAAATAAATGTCTATAAAGTCCTTTTAGGATATTATTGGTCTTCTATTATTAAGGATGCCAAGGAATATAGTAAGAGATGTGACAATTGTCAAAGAATGGGAAAGTATGTTCCTTCAGATAAAATGCCTCTACAACCTTAGGTGCTTATTGGACTTTTTGCGAAATGGGGTTTGGATCTTGTTGTTCCAATAAATCCATCATCGAGACAAAAAATGTACATTCTTGTTTGTACAAATTATGTCACAAAATGGGTAGAAGCTAAAGCACTTCCATTTTCTACTAAAAATGATCTAGTTTCATTTATTTTTTAGCATATTTTTACTCGTTTTGGTGTTCCAAGGGAAATTGTGACAAATTGAGGTTCTCAATTTACATCCAAGTTGGTACATAAGATAATGGAGGAGTACAAAATCAAACATTGGGAGTCTAATCCATATCATTCACAAGCCAATGAACAAGTTGAATCTACCAATAAAGTAATTCAAGCAATTCCTACCAATATTGTCCATCTGCATAGAAAGGATTGGAAATAAAAGCTTCTAGAAGCTTTATTGGCATATCATACCACATGGAGAAACACAACAAGACACACTCCTTATGAACTTGTTTATGGAAAGAAAGTCTTGTTTCCTATTGAGTTCCATATAAATACTTTTAAAACAACATCCAAATTGTGCGTTGATCTATCAGAAGCCCAAAAACAAAGAGTGGAGCAATTGAATGAACTTGATGATATACAAGAAAATTGTATTAATAGAACCAATATAGTCCAACAAGAAAGATCCAAGTGGCATGATAAGTTTATCAAAGAAAAAAAATTTGATCCTGATGATTGGGCATTGCATTTTGATTCAAAGTTTAAAGATTTTCAGGGAAAATTTCAAACTCATTGGCTTGGTCCTTATGAGATTGAAACTGCCTTTGATAATGGAGTGGTTAGAATCAAAACCCTTGAGTAAGAAAAAATAACTTTCCTTGTAAATTGTCATAGATTACGAATATATCATAAACCATTAACAAAGGAAGAGTTCCTAGGAAATCTGCAAGATAATCTTGATTTGAAGTTGGTCAAGGAAAATTATTCTTCCTCTTCCATTTAGCCTTCTACTTTTTCTTTCAATATATTATATAAGTATATATATATATATATATATTATATATATAATATATATATATATATATATATATATATATAATATAGATAGAATAGATAGATAGATAGATAGATAGATAGATAGATATAGATATCTATATATATATATATATATTTGAAATAAAAAATTTGGATAAACATGAAAACCAACATTTTTTGCATGTTTATACAAAGAATCTAAGTTGAAAACCAAGAATCATTAGCAGCATAGATTTTATTTTTTATTTCTCTTTTGAAAAATAAGACAACTATAGAATTGTCAATAATTTGTAGCTCTTGTGGAATTCCATAGCTGACTTGATAGATTGCAACTAGGGTAAATGAAGATCATGGAAAAAAAATTGATGAAGATTTCAGGTAAAGCAACCAGAGTATATACTGCAAAAGGAAAAAACAAAAAATAGTAAGTAAAAACAACAGGTATCTAAATATTAATTAAATAATAAAAGGAAAAAAATATTGAATTATGAAATTAAACAAATGTATGACCATTGATACATCTGTTTTGTGTAATGATTACTATCATTATGATATGAATTCGATTCTAACAAAAATATATTGTTAAAAGGTATCTCTGGTATGAAACCTTGTTATCAATTAAATTCACTCCCTTCCTTCCATATAACATCCCACCTCCTTCCCATGCCATCACATCTTTTTGAATCATATCCATTCCACTTGGTTGTGTTCCATTGCTGAAAATACCTCACGTCTTACCCAAATTCTGTCCTCCATAAGCAAATTCCTTCCATAACCCTGTCAAAGAGAGAAAGTAAGGGTTAAGACTTCTTCAACATGGGAGTCATTGTATGCTTAGAGTTAAATGGGGCCCTTGAAGGATACCCACAAGTGAAACAACATTTGTAGGAAGCACAGTGGTTAGATTTTGTGGAAATATTTCATGGGCACGATAAATAAGTGACAAATCATTCTACAGGGTATATGATAGTATGAAAGTAAATATTAGAGATATTATATTGGTTTTTACAGATTCATTTGTAGCAGAAGTTATCAAATTGCTGAGAATCAGGAAAAGCTAGTTCAAAACTCAAAGATCAAGTAGAAAGAATGGGAATTATTCCTTAAAAACCTAGGTATGGATATCTTTGTCTTTAAGAAGGGAATTCCAATCATAACCTTAAAGAATAAATGCATAAATTTTTTGTTGATTATTCAAAAATATATAACTTGTGAAGGTAGGTTTGGAAACATGTTCTTTTACCATGCTCACTTGATGATGAATTTTCTTGATGGTAATGAAATCAACCTACCTCAATTTTTGCTTAGTAGCTTGAGAAAAATATCTGGAAATATTTATAGGAAAATACAATCCATAGATAATACCTTGTACCGTCATGGGTTAGTGAAAATTTTAATTGAAGCCCATCTGAAAATGAAAGGGGATAACTAGGAAATTTTTTTGATTAGAAATCATTTTCAAAAAGCTAAACAAGAAGGACCTAATGATAAAACAAGAAAGGGTAGATGAAAGTTGCCCTCTAACCCAAAGGAAAACTCATCTGCAAAAGAAACATAGAAAGAACAATATTTTGATGATGAAACCCTATTATAAATTTGTTGGAAACTCTTAAGCTGAAAAATGTTAGAAGAAAGATAGCCAACAATAATAGGGAAAGTACCTCAAAAGCATAAACAAAAAAAGAAGAAGTTAAAAATCATAATCGTACTACTAAAAAACCACCATCAAATGTAAGAAGAATTAAAAGGCTTAAAAAAATAATACATGGACAGTCTCAACAATCTCTAGAACTTGTCAATTTAGAAGAAGAAGAGGAACCACGAGTTCTATCACTGGTTGCAATTCCAACTAGGAGAACTCCAAAAATTTATCTTGTCTAGCAATAAATATACGACTACATAGTGTCTTTAGAACAAAGATCTACATGAAAAAATGTTGAACCATCCTCAACTCAAGAAGAAATTATTCATTTTGATCCTCTAGAAGAACCCCAAATTGTAAACACTCTCAAGCAGGAAATGTATGAATTGGAGGTAATAAATAGACATTTGAAGCAGGAGCATGAAATAGTAAAAGCATAAAATGAAATCGAGAGAACACAAAATGACAAAATTTTGTTACAACTTGGTTTATGGTATGAGAAAAATAAGAAATTGAAAGCTAAGAATCACTTTCTTAAGAAAAGGTTCACAAGTTTGTAGAACAAAATCTTGATGAAGAAATCAAGGATGGCAACATTTAGTGTTAGAAAAGAAAGAAGGACAAACTTAGATGTTCTTACTCAAGAATCTAAAGATTTTCAATGATAGAGAAGGCTTACAAATTTTGAAATTTTGTGCATGAGGACATGCAATGTCTTCTGTGTGTGGGAATGTTGAAGCCCAAAATTGTCTCTCTTTGACTACCTTATTACACTCCATCCTCATTCTTTTTTACTCTAATAAATCTAATTGAGCATCAGTCTACAACGTTCATGTAAATAGTAGGTAATTAAACATATTTTATTTCATAATTTTCATTGTTCTTTATTATTTAACTTAATATTTGCATGAGCTACTGAATTGCACCAATTTTACAGCTAATGATTGATTCTGTAGCAAAGTTGAAGGCTCAATAGGTTCCAAAATTCTAGCTAAGGAACGAGATATATGGGCAGGTGGATAATAGTTTCCGCAATGATATTTTCTTATATTCATGGTCTGGATCGATGATAAGAACACCACATAGGCCTAGTCAATGTGGAATTAAACCAACGAGGAAGGAGCTGAAGGCCAATCAGGCAGGCAAGGAAATTAATTGAAACATATATTTAGCCTCATGATTTTCTTCTCTGATAGAAAATCATGATATATTATCCTCTTATGTCATTTTTAGTCTCTATCGAGTATGATAGGCTCATAAATCTCTAAAAAATTATTTGATTGAGGTTATAAATTTACCTCTTGGCATGACAAACATCATCTTGAATATTATTTTGAAAACTTTGTTTTATAGTTAGAAAAATATGTTTTATTTATCCTTGCTGTGCATTGCCTCGATGCGTATATAGCCCTTTGAAGATTCATGTTTTTGCCTACATCTCATAGGAGGGCCCCCTGGATTTGTAAGGTTTTATTATTTTCAACTAACATTTTGATTCTGCATTTTATATCGTGTTTAATTGATTCATCAACTATCCAGTTGAGTTGTGAATTAATACTTTTAAAAGTGATCTTAGAATTCATAAAAGAGCATATTTTTTTAATCATTTTGTTGTAAGATGAATGAGCGAAGCTGAGATCTCATGTTCACACGATAAGTAGTATAGCAGAGTGTGGATTGATTTATGATTTGAAGTATAGTTTGAATTTGGTGAAGAGGATTTCAATTTCCAATTAATGTTAATTTCTGTTTTTCTGTTAGAGTGATTTAGATTTCGTTTCATTAGTGAGTTGAGTAAGTGTGATATTTATTTTTACAAAGTCTAATCTTTCTTTTGAGCAAGTGTGATTTTTCTTTCAAGTAAAGTGTGATATTTCTTTCGAAGAAGGTGCAATAATTTTGATCTCATTTTTGAGTGACATATTTATTTTCATGCAAGAATGATGAAAACATGTGCATCTCGATATCTTAATTTAATCTAGGAATAATCAAGACTTTTAGTACATATATTACACATACACTTCATCAATATACTAGCCCTAGTCGATAATTTATGTAGTAATTTAACATCAATTAAATTATCAAACATTTGGCTATGGTGTTACAATTGTTGAGAGAGCATACACTCTATGAAAATCTTAGCAAGCATGACTTTTTCTAGTCGCAAATACTTTACTTGGGGCATATCATCTCCAAGGAAGAAATCTTAGTTGACCCTAGAAAGTTCAAATCCATAATGGAGTTGCCAACTCCAAGGAATGTGGATGAAATTCAATCATTTATGGGACTCATAGGGTATTGCAAGATATTTATCTAGAATTTATCCAAGATAGGCCATCCCATTAAAAATTTGCAAAGAGAAGGAAACTAATTCAGTGGACTGCACAATGTGCAAAAAGCTTTGAGTAGTTAAAATATTTGAATGCACTAGTGCTAAGAATTTTAGATCTTGACAACAATTTGGTGGTGTACAAATATGTCTGCAAAGAGGGACTCGGTGTAGTCTTGATGCGGGAAGGGAAAGTAATGTGCTATAAGTCTATAAAATTAAATGAGCATGAGGTAAATTATGTAACACATGATTTAGAATTGGCTTCCATCATTCATGACTTAAAAATGTGGAGCCATTATCTCCTTGGTAGGAAATTTATGCTTATGATAGATGATAATGGGCTCAAATATTCTTTTCGGAAACCGAAGTTGAATTCTAGGAAAGCAAAAGGGTTGGTCACACTCAGTGAATTCTACTTTGAAAACAAGTACACAAAAGATAAAAAATAAGGTTGTTGATGCCTTGAGTAGAATAATTCAAGTAAATCACTTGGTGGTTGTAAGTTCCCACATGACATATTTGATGGAAAGAGTCAAAAGTGTTGCACTCCAAGATGAAAAATATCAATAAGTGAAAGAGAAGTTGTTACAAATTTGTGAGGAGGAAGCATATCACCTCTCTGAGGATAGTGTAATCAAGTTCACATGCAGAATTTATGTGCCTAATAATGATGAAATGAAAAGAATGATAATGAAATAGTTCCATGCTTTTACTTATTTAGGCCACATAGGGTATCAAAATACCCTTGCATCCATTAATCAAATTTGAAGAATGGAGTGGTATAATTTGAAGAAAGAAGTGGTTGACTACGTGGCAAGATGCATATAATGCCAACAAGTAAGGGCCGAGTGTAGGAATCCAACATGGTTTTTGCAGCCTATCCCCATTCTAGAATGGAAGTGGGATGTAATTTCTATGGATTTCATTATAGGATTGCCTAAACTATCTAAGAAATGTGACACAATCATGGTCGTGGTGGATAAGGTGAGCAAGGTAGCTCATTCTGTAGCAGTCAAATCCACTAATTCATCCAATGACATTGCAAAAATTTTCATAAAGGAGATTATGAGGCTACATGACATTCCCAAGAAGATTGTGTTAGATAGAGATGCTAGGTTCACTTCAAGTTTTTGGAAGGAATTGTTTGTAGGAATGGGAACAAAATTGGCATTTAGTATAAACTATTATCCTCGAGAAAATTGGAATGGAGAGGATTAGCAAAATTCTCGAGGACATGTTAAGAATGTATGTAATGCATCAACCCAAGAAGTGGGAAGAATATATTCCACTTGTGTAATTTGCACATGATAATTGATACCAAGAATCCATAAAGATTAGTCTATTTGAGGCATTGTATGGTAGGATCTCCAACACTCCTATTAACTGGAGTGATCCAGTTAACATGGTCCATGTAGGAACTCATATGATAAAGGACATGGAGTAGAAATTTCAAACCATAAAGCATAATTTGAAAGTATCACGGTATAAGAAGAAGAGATATGTATACCAACATGGGGCACACAAAGGGTTCCAATTTGGGTAACATGTTTATCTAAGGATTAAACCCAAGATGAATTCCCTAAGGATTGGGACATGTGCCATGTTGGCACCACAATATTGTGGGCCATTTGAGATCCTTGAGAGAATTAGACTAGTGGCTTATAGGCTGGATTTACATACTTCAATTAGAGTTCATGATGTTTTCCATGTTTCTTTACTTAAAAGGTATGTATAGGATTCTTATCATGTGACTGATTAGTTTGTTCTATAGGTGGAAACATAGTGAGAGTTCTAACTATAGCCCATGTGCATTCTAGACTGGAGGAGTCTCATGCTGCTGAATCAAACCATAGAGTAAGTTAAGGTGTAGTTGAAGCACATTGGTCTAGAGGAGACTAGATGGGAAATGACTGAGGACATGAATGTTAATTATCCCTTCTTGTTTATGGGTTAAAGAAAGTGTGTACATGATTGAAAATACTCTATAGAGTTATGTATATAAAGACCCATGAAACAATATGTGTTGTGCTTTGTTTCTGGTGTTGCATATGGATAGGAGAACACCGAGGGGGATATTCTGTCAAAGTGGAGGGGACTGTGACAAGGCCACCAATGGCCCTCTCATAAAATACATTGTGAATATTTTTCTATATGTCAAATTTGAAAAAGAGAGTTGAGTCAAAGGGACGCAAATTCTATAGTTGGGGATGAGGATTTCTTGCTTGAGATGTTGTGGTTTCTTATGCAAGAGACCTAAATTGCAAGAAAACCATTAAAAATAGCTGGTGTAGGAATCTAGGAGACTGGTTTATTAAATGTGTTGCAAGAGAAAGTATGTAGTCCCATGTTGCTTTATAAACAACAACAAGAAAAGAGGACAAACAATCTAGCAGAGAGACTGTACATTGTAAGTCATCAAGGATGCATCAAAAACTACAAAACAAGGAAAATATAGTAGGCGGATTCATTCAAAGGTTAGAGTAGATGCATTTTATAGAAGACAGGAGGAAAACAAGGAAGGAAAAAAAAAATTCTATCATCTAGTGAGAGTAAATGCGCAGACACCTCTGAAGAGAAGAGAAAGGGATTAGTTCTTTGGTTACCTAGAGGTTGTGGGATGAGTTGCTAGACTCTAGATCCCTATAGAAACTTGGGCTCCATGGAGGATTTATGTTGAGATAGGATCCCTAGAGCCCTATAATAGCGTAGGTCCCTTGAGGCTGTGGGTTGAGACAAAAGTCTCTCGAGCCCTGTAATAGCTTGGGTCCTTGGAGGCTATTGGTTGGGATGGAATCTCTGGAGCCCTGTAATAGCTTAGGCCCCCTAGAGGCTATGTGTTTAGATAACAGACTCTTGAGCCTTGCAACATATTTGGAAGAGGCCATCTTAAGCGTTATCGAATGAAGAGTTTATTGAAGACTTGTGTTACTGCATTACGGTTATAGTGGATTCTGACCACCCTAGGAGGGGGGTGAATGATTGTGTGTGCACTTTGGAATGAGGTACAATACCTCTAGAACACTTGGGTTGAAAAACGAAGAGGCATTCAACTAGTGGGATTGAGGAAGGAGGTCCTCTGGAATCCCTTTTTCAGTTGGTAGTTGGTGTTTTAATCCCTTAAGTAAGCATCCCCTTAGACACTAAAATCTGGCTTGGGGTGACAAACAAATAAATTTGAAAATGAATTATATACCCGAGATTTAATGAAATACATATAGGAAGATAAATTATTATCAACAATAATGATACGCACTCATAAATTATTATCAACAATAATGACACGCACTCATATTTATATTCCTCCAATGAGAACCCTATCTTTCTATCCACTATGCACAATGTACAAGCTGTACACTATTCAAGCTTGGAGCCCTTTGAGAAAACCTGATCAAACTGAGTGCTTTAAGATTGACAGTCTTCTGGTAAAAAAAGATGATAACATAAAACAGCTCCCAGGTGTGGTTAATAATCCCATGATTCTAAGTTCAAACCTGGTCGCCTTTGCTATAAGATTCGCATATTTTTATTGTAAAACAAGAGGATAACAGAAAAATAACTCCCTGTTGTGGTCAAGAGTATCATGATTCAAGCCTCGTGCCCTCAACATGTTGCTATAACACTTGCAGAATCTTATGGCAGAAGAAGAGGATAACAGAACAAACTATTAAAGTCTTTTTGCTCTAGTTCACAGGTAACAGAATAGGCAGTCAAAGGGTATTCCATTAAGGTATTTGGTGATATAAAGATTACTTGTTCGAAATTTTATGGGCAAAAATCTAACTATATTAAGACTTAGTGTGGCTAACGGATTCCCAAATAATTACCGAGATCATCTGCTTAAAATTCCATGGGCAAAAAACCAGCTATGATAAGAGCTAATATGACTTATACCAATCCCTAAATAACTTTAACTACTTAAACACTCCTAAATTACTCAAACCACACACCAGATTGCTCAAAATCCCTAAATTACTCAAACCACAAACCAGAATGGCTCAAAATAATTGATGCGATAGAATCTAAAATCAACACTCTATTTGACTCAAATTCCAAATAAACAAAATTGAAAATTCCAATTCCAATATTTGATCTTTCATAACTCTGTTTACAGTCCCACAACTTCTGTTAATATCATCCATGGCAACACTTTAATCTGCAGTCCAAACCAGATATGAATAACAATTCGTTTTGTTCCTAACACATTTTAGTATTTTACTAACAGATTGACAAAGAAAACATGCAATAGCAGAGAGACTTTGATTAATAAAAAACCTTAAAAACCCTTCATCTTTAACGATTCAACTCCGCTTTCATGTCTGCCCCCTGATCTGGAGGGCTAAAGGAACACGAGATCGCCCGCCTATGAGACAGCTTAACATTCAGGCTCATAGCATCCTTATATTCTTCAACTGCTGTACATGACAATCTCCGCTCATGGACAGGTGGAATTGCAGGCAGGCAGCGGCCAAAGCCTGGCAGATCTGAGTTGAGGTAATCCGCGTTCGATTCCATATCTATGCGGCCTTTTAACTCAGTGCAATGGCTTTCCATATTCAGTTTTTCCGAGCTTTCTGCTGTACGAAGATTCTGATAAGGAGGATTACGCCCTTGCCCATACCGACGAGTAAGGGCTTTATGCACGTAGGGAAGAACGCCCTCCATTTGTTTTTTACCTCTCCCTCAATTTGGTTTCAGGTTTATACATAAAAGCTCTACACCGACTTACCCAACCCTGATCACTGTGGACTTCGTCATCGAGTGAAGCAACCCGCGTACCTGTGGGCTTCCTCATCATTGCTAGATAGGAAGTACTTTTATAAAGCTAATAAGCTAAGTTGGTGGCACGTTGGAGTAACAGTTCAACATGAACAGTATTTCTGTTTATAGGAAAACTTGATGACTTGCGTAGAGGGCCATCGTGATGAGTGATATTGAAGAAACGTGACTTACAGTGTAGACATGAGGGCCACCAATGTGTATATTAATACCTCATAATGGTGTATATTTCATACCTCTTTCCATATTTTGCAATCCCGTAATAGGCGCAGGCATCATGATTATAAGCACAATTGTAACATCTTTCAGCACTCGGAAAGCTTAGTATAATGTAAGAAATAATGAGTCTCACAAAGCAAAAGTAGAGATGCCATCACTCTTCTTCTCATACGAAAGAAAAGAAAAGGTGACAGACATCCCCATCACCAGAACCTTTCCTTCTCCTAATTAAGTTAACGTTTCCTAATAATATTTATAAAGAGGTTAATGGGTGTTTAGGGGGGATAAGATGGTGGTTTGCTATTTCTGGAGATATGGTCTGTTATAGTAAAGCTTCATGGATAGGCGTCTTGTTAGATTCTCGTCCTAGACTGAATTACTACTTCTTCATATACGTGACTTATACGTTGTTCTAAATATTTTAGAGAAATTGTTAATTCCCATCAAAATTTTCGTTAAAAACAATATTTATAAAGAACACTTGCCATGTGGCACACTTAAGACAGTAAAACCATCCTATTATTCACTGTATGAAAATTGATTGTCTTTCTGAAAGACGACATTGACCCTATTTTCAATATAAAGAATAACCACACCATGCTTTTGATATCATAAATCGTAATATGTGGAAACTTAAACCATAGACAACCATCTATTACCAGTATGAAAGAAAAAAATAAATTATTGAAGTAGTAGAGTAGTAACTTTGTATCATATTTTTTACGTTTGGTTAATGCTTTTTTAATATTCCTCAAGTGGAGGTTTTGTTTGAATGAAAAATGAGGTTGAATTAGTAGTTTTTTTTGTTATTTAATTCATAAAAAGTTTTAGGAATTGTGTTTATTTTAAAGAGTGGTTTGAGGATTGTTGGGAGATTTTTTCAATAATGTTTTTTAAATTTAGAATTTGTTGGATCTCATATTTATTATATTTTTTATTATATTAGTGTAGTGTATTTTGGTTCACAAATGAATACAAATATTATTTTATGTGGTGTGTAATTTTGATTTCTTTCATGGTATTAGAGCCATTTGTGGCTTAGCTCTCTCACAAGAGGAACAAGAAAATGTGAGAGGTATAAGTAGATTAGCGTAAATTAGGTGTGTGAAAATTTTTATTGTTTTGTAGATTTGTGCACAGGGAATATATTGAGAGAGCCATAACCATTTTTTTTGGAGAAATTACTTTTAATTATGACGTTGCTAAGGTTATGATGTTGTCAAATTTGTGGACGGACAATTTTTGTTGAGTGATTGTTGAATTTTGTATATTTTGTGTGGCCATTGATTCTCTACGGTAGTGTTTATTTCTCCAACACCGTAGTGTCGTGGCCTTAGTCAACATGTAGAATTTTTTTATTCTTGGAGTCGTCACCTAATATTTTTAGCAAAATCCATATCCGATTCGAAGTATGAGCAAAAGGTGGGATTTTTGCTATCGATTTCTCCATATAGTCGCTTTAGGGAGTAGAACTTTAAGGTCATGAAATTCCTATTAGTCATCCATCAATTGCTGAGAATGCCCTTACTGTAGTCCCTTCATCCAATTCACCGAATAGAGGAATGAGAACAATCAACATCGAGATTTGGGGCAACCTTAGCCTCTTCCTAGCAGTCACTTCCCCTCTCCTATTTTTTATGGTGGCATAGATCTTAGTCTCTGCTGCAAGGTTCTTGTGACAACCTCACCCATGGCCCTCTCTGTTGGGTCCTATAATACTAGTGATTACCCCATTACTATTGTAGTTATACCCCTTATTAATATTGTTGTGCCCCTATTGCCCCCATATTGTTATTACTGTGCCCCATAGAATCCCTCTATGGTTATTTTTGTGGCTTTATATTATTATTGTTAGGTCGACTAGATTATATTGTGACTCCTTAGACTCCTATATATAGAAAGGAGGTTTTGTCATTTGTATCATCCAAGAATTCTTCATTTATGTAATGTAAAGGAGGTTGCCCCTCGAAGAAGCTGAATTTAAGGCGTTGATCTATCTCTTCTATCTTTTCTTGAGCTGGTTTCATAACATTTGGTATCAGAGCTTTGGATTCTAGGGTTTCGTTGCTCCAAACAGGTCATCGTGGTATTTTCGCTATAACGTTTTTTTGGGAGGTTTCAGAAGCCGAAAAAAAAACCCATTTGAGAAGAAATCGCTCTGAATCTTGGGTCCTAATTTCAGAGCTTTTCGCATTATATTTGCGGAGATTTGATCTGAGGAAGTTGGTCTTTTTGTAGACTCCTGAATTACATTCCAAACAGGTGACCTAGGGAAAATCGTCATAACTTTATCTCTGGGGATCGGATTAAAATTTCGTAAGAAGGTACAGAAAGAGGACGGACTGTAGTTTCTTGTATGTGTTTTTTAGATCCAAAGGTAGAAACAGTGACTCATGGCATGTCGTACAAGTTCGCTTTACTGAACTAGTCTATAATCAAGTCATTGTGGGAGATTTCGCATAACTCTTCCTTGGAGAATCCAATTTGAGTCAGACTTGTGGCATTGGAAAGAGGACCCAAAGGGATGCTACAGATCAAAAATTTAGAACTAGATGATCGGAAAGTACAGAGATACATCAGAGGCAATATCGAGCTCCTACAAAGTGAAAAAATGTGTGTAGATTTTCTTAAATTTTTGCTTAAGCTTGGTTTGAAAATTTATTTTGAAGGAATTCAAAGGGCATAGTAGAGCATTATTATCTATAACGATGCCCCAAGGAAAGAAAATGCAAACACCTAGTAAGGAACCTGAAAGCTCTAGCATGACTCATGAAGAAGAGGAAGAAATGCAACATGATATATCAAAATTACAAGACCAAGTGCAACAACTGTCCCTTACACAAAAACGAACAGAATCTAAGATGGATGGTTTAAAGAAAGGTGTAGAAGCTAAGATGGACTGTTTAAATAAAGACGTAGAAGCTAAGATGATTGACGTGGAAGATAAGATGGATGATTTGAAGATAGATTTGAAGACAGACATGGACGAATTGAAGATAAATATCAATAAGTTTCTACAAGAAATGGGCACTAAGGGTGAAAGGGTACTAAAGGAAGCTCATGATGAGAATAAAATAAATGTTAATCATGATTCCATAGACGCTAATGTTGGATCGAAGACTCACCATATTCCAAAAATCGATATGAGGAAGTTTGATGGCAAGGATCCTGCCACATGGATATTACAGATGGAGCAATTCTTCGATCTCAATAATGTGCAAAACACACAAAAGGTACGTATGGCAACTTTATACTTGGAACCAAATTAGTTTGTATGGTATCAATGGCTTTTCTCTCGTAAACAATTTATCACTTGGGCAATTTTTACGGAAGAATTGATAGCACATTATGAGGATACAAAAAACAACACTTTTTTTAGTCAATTGATAAGTCTCAAACAAAAGGGTTCAATAATGGAGCACATTGAGGAGTTCCAAAAAATTGAACATAAGGGTAAAAGATATTCCATAGGAGCATAGGATTGATGTGTTCATAGGATCTCTAAAGGATAATATCCAACATGATGTTCGCCTTTTGGAACCTGATTCATTAGAGAAGGCATTCAGGTTAGCAAGAAAAATGGAAAGCAAAATTATGGTAACCAGGAAGCATACCACTCAAAACTATAAAGACAGAAGTGTTGTTGCCCTAGTCTTCCACAACCTATAAGGTTGATACCACAACAATTGGAAAAAAAAAGAGCAAAGGGCTTTGTTACAGTTGTGATAGCAAATACACTAAAGGTCATAAGTGTGCTGAGAAGAAATTATTCTACATAGATTGTGAAGAGGAAGAAGAAAAGGAGCAAGAAAGGTCAAAAGAAGAGGATATACTCAAAGAACAAAGCCTAGATAAAGAAGAAATGAATCCGACCATATCTTGTAATGCATTGGCTGGAATTACCACTCCTCAAACCATCAAGATAGAAGGACAAATCAAGAAGAAAAAAGTAATAGTTTTGATTGATTCAGGAAGCACCCACAATTTTATTCATTGTAAGGTAGCAAAAGAATTGAATTTCTTCCTATATCTAGCACCAGAGTGTCAAGTGATGACTGCAAATGGAGGAACAATAAATTGCTCTAGAAAGTGCCATAATATCAAGCTATCCATGGGAGAATATGTATTGACTAGCCCAATGCTTTCCATTCCAATGGGAGGTGCTGATGTTGTACTAGGAGTCCAATGGCTACAATCTTGGTACAATAGCTTTTAATTTTCAAGAACTTTTCATCAAATTTTCTACGGAAGGAAAACAAGTTGAATTAAGGGGTATTGCAGGGAAACCAGGAAAGGTAATAAGCTCTAATGTATGACAAAGCTTCTAAAAAGGAGCAAAGAGGTGTAATTGCACAATTATGCTCGCTAGATGTTTCCACATCAGAATCATCTATTTCTCCAGATCTCCAAAAAGTCCTGGACAATCATTCCAAGGTATTTGAGACTCCCAAAGGTCTCCCACCTATTCATGATCATGATCATGCTATTCATTTGATTCCAAGAAGTGTTCCTCCAAACATCAGGCCGTATAGAGATCCCTATGCCCAAAAGAGTGAAATTGAACGTATAGTTGCAGAAATGCTAGAGGCTGGCATAATTCAACTAGTCAAAGTTCTTTCTCTACTCCAGCAGTATTGGTGCACAAGAAGGATGGATCATGGCACATGTGTCCAGATTATAGGGAACTCAACAAGCTCACTATTAAAGATAAGTTTCCAATTCTTGTCATTGATGAATTACTAGATGAATTGCATGGATCAATTTACTTCACCAAATTGCATCTTAGTTCAGGATATCATCAAATCAGAATGAAGACTCAAGACATTCTGAAAACAACATTTAGAACTCATGAGGGTCATTATGAATTTTTGGTCATGCCTTTTGGCCTTACCAATGCACCTTCAACATTTCAAGGTTTGATGAATTCAATTTTCAAACCATCCCTTAGAAAACTTGTGTTAGTATTTTTTGATGATATACTAATCTACAACAAGTCTTGGAAGGATCATGTTGAACAAGTTGACAGGGTGCTACAACTAATGGAGGAAAAACAATTATATGCAAAAAGATCCAAATGTATCTTTGGAGTACAAGAGGTGGAATATCTGGGTCATATTGTATCTCATGAAGGAGTTAAGGTATACCCTAGCAAAATTAAAGCCGTTAAGGAATGGAAGATCCCCACATCCCTAAAACATCTGCAAGGATTTCTCAGGTTGAAAGGGTATTATCAAAAGTTTGTTAAGAATTATGGGAGAATAGCAGCACCTCTAACAACATTATTGAAGAAAGATGCATTTTCATGGACTCCAGAAGCAACAAAGGCCTTCGAACATCTTAAAGAGGCAATGTGCCAAG
>APFE030271578.1:43146-54609 GCA_000404065.3 Pinus taeda | reverse complement strand
AAGGAGGTTTTTTCATTTGTATCATCCAAGAATTGTTCATTTATGTAATGTAAAGGAGGTTTCCCCCTCGAAGAGGATGAATTCTAAGGCGTTGATCTATCTTTTCTATCTTTTCTTGAGCTGGTTTCATAACACTCTCATAAAATACATTGTAAATATTTTTCTATATGTGAAATTTGAAAAAGAGGGTTGAGTCAGAGGGACACCGATTCTCGAGTTGTGGAGGAGGATTGCTTGTTTGGGATGATGTGTTTTCTTGTGCAAGAAACTTGAATTTTAGGACAACCATTGAACTAGTTTGTGCAGGAATTTAAGATACGGGTTCTTGAAATTAAATGGGTTGCAAGAGAAAGTAGGAAGGACCATGTTGCTTGAGAAACAACAACAAGAGAAGAGGAAAAACAATATAGTAGAGAGACTGCACATTGCATGCTAGCAAGGATGCGAGAACAAATGAAAAACAAGGAAAGGACAAAAGTAGGATTCATTTGAAGGTAAGGCTAGAAGAATTCAAAGGTAGGAAAGAGGCATATATAAAAGGAAGAGAAAATTTCGAGCATCCAATGGGAACAAATCAGAAAGGAGATTTGAAGAGAAGAGAAGAGATGTGGACTATCTCTCTGGTTCCCTGGAGGTTATGGGTTGAGTTGCTAAACTCTAGAGCCCTATAAAAATTTGGAGTCCTAAGAGGCTCTAGGTTGAGATAGGATCCCTGAAGCCCTATAATATCTTGGGTTCCTAGATATTGTGGGTCGAGACAAGTCTCTTAAGCCATGTAACAGATTGGGTCCCTTGAGGCTGTGGGATGGGATGGAATCTCTAGATCCCTGTAACAACTTGGGTCCCTTGGAGGTTGTGGGTTAATATAACAGACTCTAGAGATCTGTAACAATATTTGAAGAGGCCATCCTGAAGCATTAATAAGGGAATACTTCATTGAAGACTTGTGTTACTACATTATAGTTACAATGGATTATAGACTCCCTAGAAGGGGATGAATCATTGTGTGTGCACCAGGGGGTGAGGTAGAGTATCTTTGGACTCCCATGTTGGCCAATGGAGTGGTAGTTAGTTGATGTTTATGAGGAAGGAGGTAGTCTAGAATCCCTATTTCAGTTGGCAGTTGGTGTTTTAATCCCTTAAACAAGTGTCTCTCTTAGAATTGGGACTCTGGCTCAAGGGTGACAACTACAAGTAAGTGTGGTTGCAACTATCTATGGTAGGTTGGAGAGTCCTTATCCCAGACTTAGTTTTCCTACAAGTTAAAAGATAAGTAGCTACTTGTTCAATTGAGGCTTCTATGATCCATATCAAGTTTATGATAAAATTCTTCGACATAAATCACATAATCTTACATTTGTCGACGCATTTCAAACCAACTAGTGTGGTTCATCGTCAGGACAAGTTGAAGAATCAGATCTAGGCTGCAAGTTAAAAGATTGGGATGACGGAGGAGTCTCAACATCTTTTAAGAAATCCTAGATCTGATTTCAACTTTGAAACCTGCAAGCGTGCCCGTTCTAAATGATGATCCTTAGTTGCGATGCATTTTCCGTGCAGGGATTATATTGTTGAGTTGAGGCCTATGTGATCCATATCAAGTTTGTGAGAAAATTATTCAACATAAATCACATAATCTTACATTTCTCGACGCATTTCAAACCAACCAGTGTGGTTCATCATCAGGACAAGTTGAAGAATCAGATCTACGCTACAAATTGAAAGACTAGGATGACGGAGGAGTTTCTGCATATTTTAAGAAATGATAGATCTGATTTCAACCTTGAAACCTGCAAGCGTGCCCGTTCAAAATGATGATCCTTAGTTGCGATGGCTTTTCCATGTAGGGATTCTATTGTTGAGTTGAGGCTTCTGTGATCCATATCAAGTTTATGAGAAAATTCTTTGGCGTAAATCACATAATCTTATATTTGTCGATGCGTTTTGAACCAACCAATGTGGTTCATCGTCAGGACAAGTTGAAGAATCAGATCTAGGCTACAATTTAAAAGGCTGGGATGATGGAGGAGTCTTTGTATCTTTTAAGAAATGCTAGATTTGATTTCAACCTTGAAGCCTACAAGTGTGCCCATTCAAAATGATGAGCCTTAGTTGCGATGGATTTTCCATGTAGGGATTCTATTCTTGAGTTGAGGCTTCTGTGATCCATATCAAGCTTATGAGAAAATTCTTTAGCGTAAATCACATAATATTACATTTGTCGATGCATTTCGAACCAACTAGTGTGGTTCATCATTAGGACGAGTTGAAGAATTAGATCTAGGCTATAGGTTAAAAGACTGGGATGACGGAGAAGTCTCTGCATCTTTTAAGAAATGCTAGATTTGACTTCAACCTTGAAACCTGCAAGCGTGCCTGTTCAAAATGATGAACCTTAGTTGTGATGGCTTTTTCGTGCATTCTTGATTGTGATAGTTTTGGATTCTGGAACTATATTTTTGTTGTTACTGTATGAATATGTGGATGCATTTTATGCAGATATGATCTTGATGGACATGTTGAATATATATGTGTGCGTGTTGTTTCTCTAGAATGAATGATATCGTTAAATAATCTAAGCATGAGCTTCTGAACTGGAAATAAGATGTTGTGCAAATAACTTACTGGTGTTGATCACAGAGAAATAGATGCACAAAATGTGTAATAAGCCATATGATAATAAGAACCAAGCTATAATAGTGAACTGGAATTTATGCCAAATGGAATGCTTAAATGTAATGAGAACGACACATAAATGAACAAGAGAGGAACATAATGCCATGTTTCAAGCCACATCAAAATCCATAAGAGATTCAAATAAAACATCAAAATTGCACTCAAAGACCCTTTATTAATATGAAAAAATTAGATTTAATATCATCTCCTTAGTAGGGTTCGCATTCACTCACATCTATTTATTTACATAAGTTACAAGTTTCTTTGTCACGCAACAATAATTGTGTGAACATCAAGGTTTTTTTCCCTTGTGGATAGATGAGCCCATCAGCTTTAACTAAATGGTCATCATCCTTGCATTATGCGCAGGATAGATGTCTTTCATTGGCGTCCTAATGACATTGGTGAGGCAACAAAAGGTTCTGTATAGTTCCATGGAGTTTCTTACATGCTCGAGATGCATTCTAGCATTGTTGTCATGTGTAAGGCAAGGTGGAGACCTCTTATGAGCTCACATTAAGCCCATGGTAGCTAATGGACACTGTAGCACCTACGTTGCCATGTGTGGGATACCCTCTCAAAGAGTGGGAAATGCAAGTGGACTAGGAACTCCTTGGACTTGGATTCTCCCAAGCTCAGGAGCAGTAGCACTATGGAATGCCTTAATAAGCTATTGGCATTGACGTAAAGCCTTGACATTGATCTAAAGGTTTACCAGACATTTAATAAAAATTCATGTTCAATAGGGTTGGCTCGAGGGGGTCTGTGCAGAAGAAAATCTTGTAATTCTGATGATGACGAAGATCCCCTTCTAATTCATAGCATAAGGAAGGGTCGATATCCTTCAATTCAACTATGGCAGAGAGTGAGAGAAAACTTGTCATAGCACATAGGGATCAAGCTTTCAACATATGAGAAATGATCGGGTAACCTTCTTCTTTCGCTAATTAGAATCCTATCCATAGATACTTCCCATTGGCATGGATTGATTCTACTCTAACGCGATTTGTTGTGAAAGTGTTGACATCACCTCAAAGGAATACCCCGAAAGATTGTTACAGGAGGCAAAAGGGGCCAACTGGGATAGAGAGAATTAGGACATGCTAGTGACCAAACACCCCTTATTGTTATATTATTGGTTGGGGATGGACTTGCTCGATAGATCATTTCATTAGATTAACCTATAGAACTCACATAAGGTGAAGGAAAAAGGGAGTAGGATGAGGTGGTGCTAGCTCTACGTGTCTCAACCAAAATCAAGGGTTGTGCAGATGTGTGGCCCACCAAACCCATGAGGCCTAGAGATAGAACCTAAAAGTATTACCCCTGAACATTTCTTAGGGCACGAGAAAAGAAGAATGGTGTGAAAAGAAGAAGGATGATGTGTCACTATAACGTGCACCCAATATTATTGCTATTGGCTGGAATGATATGCCCATAGCCACATGGGCTTGCAAAATAGTATTTTTAGGGTTGGTGGTCATTGGAAGTGGTTTCCCAAACCACCAATCATGTAAATCAATGATGGAGAATCAACCCAGAACCACTCCTCCCAGTAGAGTAAACCACAATGGAGTAGTGTCGAGGTTGGGTTCTTGAACCGACTGTTTTTTTAAAAAGAAAAAGGTTAGGGAACTTTAAGTTTATTATAAAGGAAATTGGTGCAAAACCAAGGGCCATGGGACCTTTCCTCTCTCTTCCAGTAGGAGAGGTGGTAACATGTAGTTGGCCCAGGGAACGCAAGTGATGATGTTAGTGATGGAAACTTGGCTAGAATTTTTGGCACTCTTGGGTCTGGAAAAGGCCCATACTTGAGTGACATGTGTCACATGTCCTAGGTTGACACATAGAAGAGGTGATGTTAGCATGACATCATCCCGCTAGTTGCATCCTGACAATTTTTTGAGGTGCGCAAAGAGGAATGCGGCAGGGAATAAGAATCTGAACACGTCGTCAGAAACAAATCACCTTGGGAGGATTTTGATTGGGAAATGGAAGGGCGGGGAGGACCCCACTAGGAAAAATCATGATATAAAGAAGGGACCAACTAGTTGTTAATGGCGCATAAAGGGAATGTGTCAAGTAGTAAGTGTCGAGACATGTCGATCAGACATCTCATCCCAGTAGATCCTTTTATTAACCAATGATTGCGTTATGTGGACCCTATGGGACAAGTCAACCTGGAAGATACACCATGTGGGTTTATAAAGAGGGTGTTAGCGCTCAAATCTGCCTTAGGCTGAAATAAGGCAAGACTCAAGGCCACATCAAACCACACTCATCCTCGTAGCTAGCCCTACGAGGATAGGAGAGGGCTCTCTCCGAGTCCAACTCGGCAAAAGATAATCGAAAAGACTCGAGATGACCAAATTGATGACTGATTTTAGGCTAGGTATTAAGTACAAAGAGTTTAGGATTGATTTTTTATGATTTTTTTGAAATCAAGGGAAAGGCAATTTTGGGTGTGGGGATGAGGCACAGTTTTTTTGCAGATGTCCACTTGGGGAAAGAAAGGAAATTGTTTTGATGCCTTAAAGCAAGTGAGATGGATAGATCATACCGGTGAGAGGATAAGGAGAGCAAGGGGTCTCAATGATTCTCCTTAAACTGAAGAAAACATAGAATATTAAACAAATTTAAAAGCAGAGCATGGCAGTTTCATGGATTCTACCTTAACACTTCATTTGCTTAATAATAGAAGATTTAATAGAGATAATCCTGCACATATATCACTTACAAGAACTGAAAGAAACACACCATCAAGACATAAATCCACATGGATCCCAAGTAGTGCTGCAAAACCCTGATCTTCCTTTGCTAAAAATGCTGATAAGATATGTACAATATAGTCTCAAAACTATCCCAAGAGTCCAACCTCTGCTACTAAATGAAAAATTACATATATAGACCAAGCCAAACCACTCCCTAACCTCTAGGGGTCGAGCTCCTCCTTCTAGGAGCTGTTTCAACCAATTATAAACTGAGCACTACAAACTAGGCAATCAAAACAACTTGCCTCTATAAACTTGGAAACCAATTCATTCATTAATTTTTTGCCATTTTATGAATGAATCTTCTAGAATAGGTAAAAAGTGCTATCTCAATCATGAAATTACATAAATTACATCAAAGAGGATGAAAAATCCCACCAAAAGGTCAAAACTGGTCAATGTTGCGTTTTCCTGAGCTGAAGGTGCAAAACTGGCAAATTTTCCCAACGCGTAGCGCGCCTTTCAGGCCACTTTTGAGCAACTTCCCGGCATGAAAATGCGGCACAAGTGGGCTTGTTGGAAAGGTCGGGATGTCTACTCTCCAGCCCAAGTAGAATTTCTCAATCTGATGGCCATCGTCACCTCCAAAAGTTCAATCTCCCAAGACTGCTTACTGTGTGTCCAAAATGTGTCAGAAGGTCATTTTTTGCATGTTTTTTGACCTTTTGGGGGCTCAAATCTCCATGAAACTTCTTGGCCATGGCTGAGAAAGTGTATTTTGTCATGAAAAATCCAAAAATGCAAACCTTTCTTGAAATGGACCTCCCCAACTTAAGGGTGGCGCGCGGCGCGCTACGCGTTGAGGGCAAAAACCTGTTTTTGACAAAAAATTTCAAAAATGACCAAAATTGCTCCAAATTGTCTGAATTTTGAGCTGAGGGTGTATCATTGAGTGCCATGCTCCTTCAAGGTGGCTTCAGCCAAAATCTGAAGTGGATCGGGCCTTTTCCTCTGTTTTAGTGCTTTGGGCAATCGTCTCTTGAGTACCTTCATTTTTGCTTTGGACACATGCATGCGGGCCCAATAATGATTCTTCATGTGGCGGAGCATATCTTTGTCCCTGTTTGCCTTAGCTATCAAATTTTCTAAATGAGTGTTTACTCGAATGAGCATAGATTCCCGATCGATAGGTGTCAAATCACTGGGTCTCCTACAGGCCAATTCCCAGTCTTCACGAATCTTCCGCTGCTCATAAAGCTCATGCTCATCTTGCAAAACCAAAACTAGCCATGGAGGAGAGGCCTACCTGAAATTTGCTTGAGAGAAAAGAGGATTTGGTAGCTTGCTGGCAGTTTATTGGGCAAAAGACGTAACGCGTAGCACACCTTGCCCAACGCGTAGCGCCCCTCTGACGCGTAGCGCACGTGTAAAATTACACTGAAAAAAGTTCCTTGACGCGTAGCGTGCCCCCAACGCATAGTGCGCCCTTCTGGACGCGTAGCACACCTCTCCAAACATCCAAATTGACCTCATGATAGCTCGTTGGAAAGGCCTTTGAGTCTACTTTCCAACCCAAGTGAAATTTTTCAATTTAGAGTTCATTTTCCTTGTCAAAAATCAAATCTCCCAAGACTAGTCAAAATGTGCCAAATGAGGCTGCCTCAAGGCAGAGTGTTGTTGCAGTCAACTTGTGAATGCCTTCCTCAACTCCAAATTGAGCTCATGATAGCTCATTGGAAGGATATTTGTGTCTAATTATCATCTGACTCATCAAGAAAGTCATTTGGCCAACCAAGCTAGGGGAAAATTGGATTTTCCCAAGGTCACTTTAGAGTTGCATTCGATTCTCCTGAGGCAATGATATTTTTGACATTTATCTAAAACCATGACACCTGTGTCAAAAGTGAAGGAGGTGTTACTTCTTTCACTTGTTTTGCACAAAAACCTCTCTCAGTTTTCCAAAATTCATCTTTGATTGCTCAGAAACATCATTTTAGTAAAACCTACCCCGATGTGTGGAACAATGGATTTTGTGGAAATGAAGCGAAATTAAGGGGATAAGGGGCTTCTGAATTCTTGGGGAAATTTTTGGAAGTTTCGAGGGATGTTAGGAAGTAGGGTAAAGTGGAATTGCAGAGATCAAGTGAGTGGAAGGGGTCCAAAAGGGCAAAACACAGGCCCAACCTAGAAAATTGCCAAGTTGTGGCAAGAAACTAGGATTTGTGCAAAAATGAAGAATTTGGGGAATCTCAGTGATGGAAAGTGTTTTATAAGGTACTTTAAGGACAGGGAAAGGTGTATGAACATCAGGATATAATTTTTTTCGATGATTTGACCGTCCAAGAGAAATTGCCTTCAAAACCCTGGGAGAGGGAAATGAACTTACCTAGGCGCATATGAAGCATGAACAAGGTGTAAAATGACCCAATGGAACTTGACATGATGATGACAACCCTTTGAATGATGATATAGACTGAAATTTGGGAAACTTTGAAAGCAAGGAAATCAAACCCTAGACCTAATGCCTAGTGACCAAATTTTTCTTGAAGACTCACTTAAATGACAAAATTTGACCTTGACACTCTGAGACCACTTTGTAAGACCATATTTGATCACTGGAGGAAGGTTGGAAAGGCTGACACTAACATTGGCTCCAATGGGGATGGTAGCTCCTTGGAGGTGCCAAGAACGACAGATTTTTGGGAGAGCAGACCAACGCCTTATCCATTGGGCAATGGAGTCAAAAACTCAAACTGAAATGCATGATTGAAATCTGATGATTTGACAACACAAATTGACTCTCACTCAACTAAGAACTGACTCGATACTTAAACACAACCGACAAACTAGAAATGATGCTCAAAGGGGATCTTATTCATCAAAACCTATTCTAACAATTTCATTCATCACTTGATCAAGTGAAATGAAACAACCAATGCAACCAAGTAAGTATTCCATCTGTTGTTTGAATTTTCCACAAGTGCTCACTTATGAACAACAAGAGAGAACTACTGAAAGGCAACTCCCATGATAACTTAGAAATAGATCTGTTGAATGATATGAATTCTCTATCCGCCTCCAAAAACATTGCATAAGGATCATGAAATTCAAGCACACTGCAACTTAGCTCATCCAATGGATTACTTCTCTTTTCCTCATACCATGAATGCAAACTTTGATCTGAGCCTTGTGACGAGACCTCTGTTGAAAATGACAAAGAAACCAACTGCCGGATTAAATTCATATCAACACATGTTTCAAGCTCACATGTAGTCAATGGAGAGAGACTTTGACTACAAACCTCATCCAAAACATCAGTTATTGGATCATGAAAAACTTGAAAAGACTGTTGCAACCCATTTTCTATTGTTCCTAATGTGATTACATGATTTCCTACATGCTGCTCATTCTTTACTGAAGTTGTATTACACAAATTTCCCTTCAAAAGCTGAAATGATTCAAAACAGAAAGGAAGAGAACCTTCTTGTATCATTTGATCATATGTGTCAGCTTCCGTGCTGTCATCTGCAACTTGACAATCAATGGCATTCGGGGGCTGCAATTCTGGATATGACAAGTCTTGAACAAGGTTTTCATTGCTCTCAAGATGATCCAAATCAAAACTTGTTGACAACTGATTTTTGATTGCATGGAAGTTGTCTCTGATAAACTGACATGAATCAAAACAAAAAGGCAAAGATCCTTCACTTACTTCAAAATTTGTTGCACTTTCCTCATCACTGTCATAGCTGATATGTGATGGCTGAACATTGTATTCAAGCTGCTGAAAATGAACTTCTTCCTTCCACAAGCTAGCTGCTTGTTCATCTGCAATAGTAGCTTCTGTTTGGAGAACATAATCATCATCATACTGATCAAACTGAGGCAAATCATTGGTATAAAACATATCATCAACCATGCAAGTCATATCAACAGTTCTTTCTTCACCAAGGTGATCTACAAAACAATCATTATCAGATCTATGACAACTAGGATAAGAAACAAAATGTTTTGGAGCAGCAACTTGTTCTTCTTCAATCAGTGAGCCATGAGCTAGAACATAATCATGATTCCTTGCATTGATCTTGTCCATCATCTTTTCCACTGCACTTACCAAAATGTCAAGATTTACCTCTAGAGAAGTCGATTTTTCCGGATCTATGTTTTTCATCTCTTCTTCCTTCAACCTTGCCCATCGGATTAGCAGATGTGCCTCTACATTTACTGCACTGTTTTACATCTCATGAAGCATTGCAATATCCCTTTCTCGCAGCTGAAACTTGGTTAAATCTCGCTGAAAACTCGCTGAAAACTGTTGTAATGTCTCGCTGAAAAATCGTTGAAAAATCGGGATCGAATAATAAACTTGGTTAAATCTCACTGAAAACTGTTGTACTGTCTCCCCTGGCAATATTTTTAGCTGGTTATACTCTTCTATAATCAAGAAAAGGTTCTTCCCGATCATCCACCTATCGAGAAAAACTTTGACAAACTGCTGGAAATCTGAAATGCTTGCATCAGGCAGGGCTTTGAACCAACTCTTAACTTTGGCTTGCAAAGAAAGAGAAAAAAGCCTTATACTAACATCTTCTGCGTCAACTTCAAAAAGGTCTAGAAAATTCTCAACATTCTGCACATGTTGCTCAGCGTTGACATTCTTACTTTCACCATCAAACCTCAGCAAGTATAGATCATAGTTTTTGGGGAAAGCATGGAGAACAGAAGGTAAAACAAGAGGTTTATACCGATCTAGAATTTTACAAGGTGTAGGGGTATGTACAACAGGTATAGAATTAGTCTTGGTCTTTTGAGGTTTATCAATCTGAAGATGGTCATCACAAAATTTAGAAGAAAGGTCTTGATCAAGCTCAAAGGTATGCAAATATTTGGTATTCACAATCTTCAAAGGGAAAGAATCAACTGTAGGCCGATGATCTCTTCTCAAATACAATATACTTTGCAAAGCCTTCTTGACATTCTTGGGAAAAGAGAAGAAATAATTTATGACAAAGAATAAAATGTCTTGGATGAAATTCCAACTTGAATACCTGATCTGTCCATGTTTCCCTTTCATGTTTTTGCTGGTCGGGATCATCCTCCAGTGGAGTCTTTGGATTTGATCTCGAAAATGATTTAGAGTCGCTAGGTGAATGATTTCAGCCTTGCCAGTTTCTGATCGTTGTCCACCATCAACAATCAGATCTGAACTCGATACATGTACTGGGGTAATTTATAAGTTAAGTGTTACGATTACAAGCTAGACCGGAGATCAACTGAAGCAACGTTTATCTACTATGCACTCGTAGAGCAATGTGCAGTTCGAAGGCTACCTGGCGTGACTTTAGACTCTGTCTGTAGCTATAAATCAAATAACACTAACAAGCAAACCAGTTCTTCCCCAGTATGGTCGCCACTATGATAGCGCTCAAATCTACCTTAGGCTGAAATAAGGTAAAACTCAAGGCCACATCCAACCACGCTCAACCTTGTAGCTAGCCCTACGAGGACAGGAGAGGGCTCTCTCCAGTCAATCTCGATAAAATGAGCAATAGGGTGTGATATGAATTTAATACGGGAAATGATTTTAGGCTAGTAAAAAGATAAGAGAGTTTGATTTTGATTTAGATTTTTAGGGTTTTGTTGAAAACAAATGGGAAAGACAATTTGGGCTTGGGGATGAGGCACAATTTTTGCAAAGGTCTATTTGGGGCAAGATAGGCGATCGTTTTGATGCTTTAAAGAAAGTGAGATGGGTAGATCAGACTGGTGAGGAGCTAAGGAGAGCAAGGAAGTCTCAAGGATTCTCCTTAAACTGAAGAAAACATGGAAATTTAAACAAACTTAAAGGCAGAGCATAACCATCGATGGATTCTACCTTAACACTTTATTTTTTCAATTGCAGAAGATGAAAGAAGGAAAATTATATACATAACAAATTACAATTACTAAAAGAAGCAAACCATCAAAACATAAAGCCACATGGATCCCAAACAGTGCTGCAAAACCCTGGTCTTTCCTTAGCCAAAAATGCAGAGAAAATATGTACAATAGTATGCCAAAGCAATCCCAAGTGTCC
>APFE030271578.1:28912-41135 GCA_000404065.3 Pinus taeda | reverse complement strand
ACAAAATTTGACCTTGACACTCTGAGACCACTTTGTAAGAGCATATTTGATCACTGGAGGAAGGCTGGAAATATTGACACTAACACATTGTAGACTGCATATGGTACCTTATCCTCTTGCTGTCCCAAAACTGCCCCAACTGCTGTCTAAGAAGCATCAACATGGATATGGAATGGTAATGTCTAGTTTGGCCCTCAAAGGATCAAAGCGCTATAGACAAGTTCCTTGATCTTCAAAAATGTTGCATCAGAGTCATCTGTCCACACAAAATCTGCATCTTTTGTCAGTAATTGAAAAAGTGGATGGGCTATTTTAGTAAAGTTTTATATAAAGTATCTGTAATAAGTAGCACAACCAATAAAGTTAGGTACCTGTGTGGGTGTTTTAGGTATCGGGAAGTGCAATATTACCTTTATATTAGCTAGATCCATTAAAATTCTAGCAGCTGAGAGTAAATGTCCTAAAACTATGCCTTCCTCCATCACCATGTGGCATTTTACCGTACTCAAAGAGACATGTGCCCGCTTGCATCTTTCAAGTACTTTTTTCACATTTTCCAACCACTCCTTGAATGAATCCCTCTATGGAGTGAAATCGACCATATAAATCTCAACACTGTCATCTACCACATCAGAGAAAGTCCCCAAAATTTCCCTTTGGAATGTTGCAGGCGCATTACAGAGACCAAATGGAAGGCCCTGGTATGCAAAAGTTACCCAAGGACATGTGAAAGTGGTTTTACCCTAATCTTCAGGGGCTATCTAGATCTGGTTGTACCCACTAAATCCGTCCAGGAAGGAGAAGAACTTCTTCACAGCCAAAGTATCCAAGATTTGCTCAATGAATGGTAACGGAAAATGGTGTTTCTATGTTTCCTTATTTAATTCTCTGTAATCCACACATATTCGCCATTTGCTGTTTTTATTAGGAACCATCACCAATGGGGAAACCCATTGACTGTTCAAAATGGGGTAGATAAATCCCACATCTAGTAGCTTTTGAAGTTCTTCCTTGACAATGTTTTTCAGAGCAGGGTTCATCCTTCTCTAAGTTTGTCTCACAAGACAACAATCCTCTTTGATGTATATATGATGGGTGCATAAATTGGTAGGAATCCCTTTCATGTTTGTGTAGTCCTAGGCAAACACTTCTTTGTGTTTTTGAAGAACGTCCAAGAGTTGTTTTGTCTGTGATTTTGACAGATCTGGATTAATATTCAGGGTTTTCCCTGGCTCTAGTTCCACCGAAATGTTGTCATGGGATGCAGTTGTAGGTAGCTCATCGAATTCATTGGCTGTTCCGATATTTTCTTGTGTTTCACAGCTCAGGATAGACTCTAGTATTCGGAGATTCAAATTTGAAACAGAACAGGGATCACTAATAAAATTAGTAATTGTATCATCTTTTGTTTTTGTTTTCAACTGAAGGAATTGTCCAATTGTAAGGACTAGTCTTAATTTCTGATTTTCAGATTTAGATTCTTCCTTTGGTAAAGGTTTCTTGTGGCCTGATGGTTTCGCTGATGGACTATGTTCTGCAGGAGGATAGAACACTAAATTCTTAGTTATATATCCATTTGAGATAACCATATGTCCAGAACAACACCCAATATAAGCGCCTATGGTTTCTAGCCATGATCTTTCCAGAATCAGGGGATGGCCACCTGCTGGGAATTGCATTTTCTGTACTAGGAAATCCATAGAGTAGTTCCATGAATCAACTAAGATTGTGATATCTTCTAACTTCCCCATTGGTTTAACTGTAGATCAATTTGCTAGCTCTAACACAGTAGGTGTATGTTTCAAGTTTCGAAGACCCAATGCCTGCATGGTTTCAGCGGTAATGACATTTACGGCAGTGCCCAAATCTACCAACATGTTTGCAATTTTTACTCCATTAATTTGCACGGTTAAAATTGGGTTCCCAATATCCCCATATTTCATAGGCATGATCTTCCCCATCATAAAATCTGATAGCTTTCCCATCACACGAATGGTGAGTGGGTCCCTTGATTTCTTTTTAGGCTTTTTAGCACAATATTCCCTGAGAGTTTTTGCATATATAGGTATGTCCCTCATAGCTTGCAGCAGGGGGATCTTAACAAACAAATTTTGTAGCTCCCCTAACAAATCAAACTCAGCTTTAGGGATCTATTTACTCAAAGCCAATCTTTCTAGATAGGGCGGTTCAGCTTGGTGTTTTTGAGTAATTAGTGGCTGAGGAGGTATTTGATTTGTACTCACTTGGTTTGATTCCTCTTCAACCATTTCTGGTTCCTTTACCTCACTGCCAACTTGTTCATTGATAACTGGTGAGGGTTGAGCATCTACTACCCACCCAGATCTTAAATTCATTTCATAAAATTCTATGGTGGAGATGTTGTATGAAGGTAGGTTGAGGGTGTTAGCTTGCTCAGCCCCTTTATTGTTAGGATTTGGATTGGGTTGGATGGGAAGTTGAGGACGAACAAGTTGATTACCATGAGGCATATTAGAGGGCAACTGGAGTTGTTGTTGTGGCATTGACTGGGGAAACTACCCAGGAGGAGAAGGTCCATGCCAGTTCGAAGCCCACGAGGAACTCGGACTAGCTTGAGGAGCCCATTGCTACCAGGGTGGAAGCTGGTATTGTGGCCACATAGGTGGATAAGGCATGGACTGAGGACCCATATTAAAATTACTAAAATATTGAGATGGATCCGGGAACATATCATGATTTCCCATTGATGGACGAGGTTTCCATGGCTTTTTAGGTCCCATAAAGTACAACTGCTCTATCTCTTCACTTGTCCCTTGGAAAATCACTTTCAATCCTGGAAAGGATGGGCATGAGCTTGTTGCATGATTCAACTCACAGATTGCACATTCTTCCACAGAGTTCAATGGGCATTCCCTCTATGGGTGTTTCTTCCTGCACCTTGGGCAAAATATAACCTTATTTCTTTCCAATTCCGAATGTTTCTGTTTTACCTGTAGCATGTCCATTTGTTCAGATGGGGTACTCAGGATATCAGTCCTCAAGTTGTATAGCAGATTTCCAATTTCTACTTTTGTGACACCTCCACTAGATACTTTCGTTGATCAAATCCCTTTTTTATTCCTTGCAACTCCCCTTGAGCACTAGATGCATAGCTTAGATATGGTGTCGAGGTTATCTTTTGATATGTCACCCTTTCCGACTATGTTTAACAATTCCAAAGAGTCCTCTCGAAAGGCTGGAGAAGGATAATTTTCAAAATATCCTTATCCAGGTCAGAGTGACCTAATCTCTGTAATGTGTATTTAAAACGTTCAACACAGTCTTCCATATTTTTGTCCTCTTTCTGTGTAAACTTGAAAAGTTCTTCCTTAATATCCTGTGATTTATAGTAATCCTGATACTTCTCCAGAAAAACAGTTTTCATCTCCTCCCATGTAGAAATAGTCCTTCCCCCAAGGCCCATAAACCATGACAGGGTTCTCCACTTTAGTGTAGCAGGGAAGATTTTCAATTTTTTAGCATCTGTTATATAATCATATCCCTGACACACAATGTAAAATTCAAATAGGAATGTGTTAGGATCTTCTATAGTAAGCCCATGAAATCTAGGTAAAGTTGTTAAAGGAATGGGCTTTGTTGGTGCGCTAGTCCCAATATCCCCAATTGGGAAGTCAATAGTGGAGGTTGTAGGTGCCTTGAATATCCTCCAATAATCACTGGGGATTTCAGCAGGCTCTGCAGGAAACGATGGAAGGGCTCTTACCATAGGGGTTTGAGTTGCTTTAACAACACTCCCTCTATCCCTTAGTGATAGGAGTGCCCCTACAACTTCTTCCTCTTTGTCACAATGGCTTGACCCTTCAGGTCTCCTCTCTGCAACTTCTTCTTCCCTATTGTAATAGGCTGGCCCCTTGGATGTCCTGCTTACAACTTATTCTTCTTCTACTACCATCAATGGTACTCCTTTATCAGGTATACTACTGGTTTTCTCTTCAGCTACTGGAAGGGTCTGCTGTATTGAATCAATAAGGGGTGTTGTGGACAACACTAGTTGAACTACAGATTGTCCTTCCGATCTTGTCCGTGTACCCGGCCTCACAACAACATGAAAAAATGCCTCTGATTCAGCTTTCACAATGATTTTCTGGATATAAGTATTCCTTCTCAAATCCTATCCTCCCTTCTTTGGGGCTCTTGATCTACCCCTTTTATTCAAATCTTTGTTCATGCAAGTTGATGTGATGAAAATGTCGATACCATCACAATGCTCAGGACCTGGAGTAGGGTGTCAAAAGACCATTCCCTCCCCAGGACAAGATATGAAGCATAAAGGAAAACAGCTAAAGAAAAAGAAACATAGGGTTTAGGGCCTGGAGCAGGGTGTCAAAAGACCCTTCCCTCCCTAGGACAAGAAACCAAAAAAAAAAGAAAGAGTGCACACAAGGAAATCCAACACTCAGAACCTGAAGAAGGGCATCAAAGGACCACTCCCTCCCCAAGAAGAGAGATTGGTTTTTCCAAAATCAAAACAAACAAAAATGCAAGAAAAAATTAATCTCAGGACCTGGAGCAGGGCATCAAAATAACATTCCCTCCCTAGGACGAGAGTTTGGGCCTAAAGATAAAAATGAAAAACAAAAGAAAAACAACAAAACAAAGAAATGACTATGCTCAGGACCTGGAGAAGAGTGGAAAAACTCCTTCTCTCCCTAGGAAGAGATATTGACCCTCTAGTCAATACAGATCATGTCTTGCGACTTGATAGCCTTCCCTGACAATGGTGCCAAAATGTTTGTGTCTAGGTATGGACAATTTGTCAACGCTTTTCCTACATTAATTCATCAATCTAGGTGAGTACGCTTTTCAAGGTAATACGCAAGTTATATGTAGGAGCAAGGTTACAATCTTACATCAACCAAGGGTTCGTGATTAAGAAATCAAAGCATCATTGTAACAGTAGTTGAAATTAAATTGCAGAACTTAAAAAGGTATTCACAACAATCTATGGAAATCTGTAACAATAATAAAGAAATAAATACAACAATTAAAACAACACATAAAAAGGAAAATACGCAACACCTAATTAGAAGAGCGGGCCTAGCTCTCTGATCAGGGCCGCATTTACTCACAACTGAAGATAGAACAGAAAAGCATTTATATTTTATTAATCTGAAGAAAACATGTTACAATACATATACTGGTATGACTAACCCTTCGCACATGAATGATACATCTTTTATACAATACAGGGGTGATAACATCTTCCCCAAAACTTGGCAACTACATGCCCAAAAATATACATCAGTTCAAAACAACACTAGTGCCGAAGGAGCGAGAACAGAAATGATCCAAAACAGATTAGAAACAGCTACAAGGTGTTTATGTTGTTTAAATGTTGTTGAATGGCTACTGTGAATCACGGAAATGCCGCTATATGCCGTGAGATCAACGCCTGTTCTCCATAATCTGCGGACATAACACGTTTTAGTAGCTCACATAGGTAAAACCCTCGTGAATTTACTTCATTAGTTAAATATTCCAAGAGACAAAGAAAAGAGGGTTACCTCATATGTTTAGCATAGTAGATACATGTTAATGAGTGTAAAAAGGATGAAAAGATGAGTGGAAATGTAGGGAAAAGGTAAGTAGATTTGGTGCCCAACAAGCACCCCCTCTATATTGTGTTGGGTGATTCCAGAGGATCACAAGGTGGGTGGTTATCCCCCTGTTGGGGGATAAGTAATGGGATGGTAGCCCCCTTGCACAGGGTTCGTGGTAGCGCCCCATAAATTTTTTTTAGACCCTATATTAAGTGGGCAGACCTACCTATGGTTTTTTGCATGGATTTCACACATGGTTTTGGGCATGATGGTTTGTTGTCCATGGTATTTTGTAGATCCGGTCAAGGGAACTATGATTTTTTTCTAATCTACGGTTAATGGATGCTTCGACATGTATATATATGTATTGTAACATTGAAAGGAATATAATGAAAAATCAATATGGTAGTCCCAGTTTTGGGATCCAGGCGAAAATCTCTATGTATATCTATTTATGTTTTATGCTCTTGCCATTGTTTATTTTCTTTTTTTTTAGAATTTGTATGCAGGTAATTTCTGTATGGGGTTAGAAAATACAATAGGCATGGATTGGTTGGATATTTTTTTTTGTAAAAAAATGTTTAGAAAATATTGTTACCTATGTAAATAATGATGGAAATGTACAAATAATTAAAGGAATATACAGGCCTATCTCCACCAGAAAAATTTCAACCTTACAACTGAAAATAAGTTATCGAAAAGGTTATAAAATATTTTTTATATAGATTGAACAAAACACTTAGAAGCCAAAAGATAAAACTATAGATGATTTGGTTGTAATTAGAATTCCAAGCTTATTTCTTAAAAGAAATTCTAGGATTACCACCAAGGTGAGAGATAGAATTTACAATTAACTTGGTATAAGGAGGGACCCTTGCATCAAAGCTACCATATATAATGAGCAGTCCTGAACTTATGGGATTGAAAATGTAAGTACATGATTATTAGATAAAGGTTATATTAGACCAAGTTTTTTTCCTTGGGGAGCCCAACTATTGTTTTTTAAGAAGAAATATGGGGCTTTCACGATATGCATAGATTATCAACAATTGAGAAAAATGAAAAGTATCCTTTACCCCACATAAATGATCTATTTTATCAAGTTAGAGGAGAACCAATGTTCTCAAAGATTAACCTTAGATCAGGTTACCATTAGTTAAGGACAAAATATGAGGATATACACAAAAAAACATTCAGAATAAGGTATGGACAATATGAATTTGTAGTACTACCTTTTGGCCTTACTAATGCATGTTCCACATTTATGTGCTAAATGAACAACATGTTTAGTAAGTACCTAAACAAATTTCTATTGGTTCCAATAAAAGCATGAAAAAAATTTAAGAACAGTGTTGTAGACTTTAAGAGAACACTAGTTGTAGACAAAATTCAACTTTTATCGAGATAGAATTCAGTACTTGAGTCATGTTATCTGTAAATAAGGAATATTTGTTGATTTTGAAAACATTAATGCAAATTTAAATTATGTAGTACCTAAGTACGTAGTAGATATCAGGTCCTTCACAGGAATTACAAGTTATAATGGAAGATTCATTGAAGGCTTTTCTAAATTAGCATATCTCATCATTGTTATGCAAAAGAAAGGAGTGAAATTTAATTGGAAAAAAAAGTTTTAAGAGAGTTTTGATATATTAAAACATATATTAACAATAACCCCCATTTTAAAGATTGCATATCTAGGAAAATATTTTGTTGTATTATTGATGCATGCCTTAAAGAGTTGGGTGGTATGTTAATGCAGAAAAAAATATTTAGTTGCTTAGGAATCAAGAAAATTGAAGCCTCATGAAAAGAGCTATGTTGTTTATGATTTGGAATTAGTTGTTGTTATACATGGATTGAACATGTGGAGACATCATTAATTAGGAAAATTTTAACCCTTATTATTTAGTACATATACTTAAAATATTTTTTTTGTCAATCTGATTTGAATGATAGATAGGCTAGGTGGATGGCATTCTTAAGGGAATTTCAACTTGACATCAAACAAATCAAACATAAAGAGAATAAAGTTGTAGATTCTCTAAGAAGTAGTGCAAATCAATTGATTGAAATTTCTCTTAGTAGTTCGAAGACATATTTTGCAAAACAAATAAAGATTTCAACACCAATTATTGAAGTTTATTTAGAATTGTAGTAGAAATTATACCACATAAAACTACCTCGTTATATAGAAAATCAAGATAAATTATTAACTTTCAGGAAAAAAATTTATGTTCCAAATGAATTTGCATTGAAATAAATTATTCTAAATGAAAATCATTGGAAGCCTTTTTCATGACACCCTAGATATCAGAAAATGATAACCGCGTTGAGAAATGAATTATATTGGACAAACATGAAGATAGAAGTGGAAAACTATATGGCCAAGTGTTTAGAGTGCTAACATGTGAAGGTAGAGAATCAACACCCATTTGGACTTCTAAAAAAATTATGCTTTCCATAATGGGAATGATAGGTTAATTCCTTACACTTCATCACTGGTATTCCAAGAACTAGAAGCCAACATGGCTCTATTATGGTCATTGTTGAAAAATTAAATAAAGCAACCAATTCTATGTTTGTTCACTCTACTTTTGGAACAACCAAAATTGTAGGTATTTTCACGAAGGAAATCTTTTGATTGTGTGGAATATCAAAGGTAGTGATATCAGATATAGACGCTTAGTTTACATATAACATCTGAAAGACATTTCTTAGAGGAATGGGTATGCAACTAAACTTAATACAACATACCATCCTCAAAGAGATGGTCAAGTTGAAAGGAAAAACTAGATTTTGAAATGCATGTTATGTACAAACCCACTAATTGGGATGATTTCTTACACTTAGTAGAATTTTCATACAATAACATCTATCAAGAATCTATAAAAATTATCCCATTTGAATCTCTGTATGGAAGGAAGTGTAACACTCCTTTAAGTCGGGGTCAACTGGAAGACAGGTTGGTGTTAAGACCTAATGTTATTTTGGAAATGGAATAGGTAGTAATGAAAATAAGACCAAAATTGAAGACTACCTAATATATAAAGATAATCTAACAACAACAAAAGAGAATGAACAAATTATTCAAAGTTGGAGAACGCATATACATCAAAGTGAAACCAAACAACAACACTTCGAGACTAAGAACCCATGATAAACTATCACCAAGGTTCTATGGACCATTCGAGATATGAGCTAGAGTTGGGATAGTGGCATACAACTAGCACTTCTCAGTCATGTAAAAGTGCATAATGTTTTTCATGTATCTTTATTGAAATAGTATATTTATGAACATTCTCACATAATTGATTGGAATCTGGCATAGCTCTAATGAGAAGGATATTTTCAGGTAGAACCACTACTAATATTAGATCACAAAGAAACGATGCTCTAAAATCAATCCATCACCCAAGTTAAAGTGTAACGAAACATTTTTCCTAGGGAGGCTACCTGGGATATGGAGGACAAAATTTAGGAGGAATTTCCAACATTTGTCCAAGAGAAAGGAAACTAAAATGAAACACTAAGGGAAATTCTTATTTTAGGAGGGGGGAACATGTGGCACCATATGTTTTACTTTTCCAGACATGGCTATTTTTAGACTTTTAAATTATTGTTGGAATAAATGGTTATGGAAGCCAAAACGGAAACTATGTGATGATGTAATTACGTTTTATTTTATGGAATTGATAATTAATTGTTGGAAATATTTAAGAAATAGCACTAGAGTATTAGAGACTTCTTGCCAACTTATGAAAATTTGTTACGGGTTAAATTCCACATGGTTGACCTTCCCAAAAAGTCTCCTGAAAATCCCTAGGAGAAAGAAATTATAAATATTAATATTATGCGAGAGAAAGATTATGTTAATCACTTATGTAGACAAGTGTACTTTGTAGAAAATAGAAAAGATATTTTTCTTAAATTAAAACAAAAGGCCTAGGAAACTAAGGGATGCAAACCCTTATAGCAGAACTGTGTTAATGAAAATATTCCTCAAGAATTTAATTACGATTGGATATATTTCAATTATTATTTATAATCTGATGCGAGAATAATTAAGGCTATCATAATGAGAGTGCAGGTTGAATGAAAAATTCAAATAATTAGTTGAATGCGTTACTATTTCTGCGTGGATAGCTTAGTTATTTTCTAAGAAACAAATTCAATGAGAGATGTGATTATAGTAAGTCATATATTTGGCTTACAATAGTAATGGTTTTGTATATAAGTAGATGAATGTATATGAAAGAATATATGCATGTGTAGAAAGGATAGTTACTAAAGTAATTGACTATGATCAAACCTCTGATAATGTATGATGATTTAAGGTATAAATTGAAGAGCAAGATAAAGTTTACATGAATATTTAAATGATCTCCTATTAGATAAATTTGATAAAGTATGTTATAAAGTATGTTATAGACTCTGAATTGTGAGGAGATATAATAATTAAATGACCACTACTAGAACCATTGTTTGAATCGAAATCAAGAATATATATATATATATATATCTAGTGTGTCAGAAGATTTGTCTTTTCTATTTATCACTGGGATACATCTTTCAGGAAAGAAAACTTATTTTTGTAGATAAGACCCTCTACTAACATTTCTACATTTTTATAGGAATACATGCACATTTGGAAGTGTACTAAAAATATAAATAAATTAAAATGAATTCTTATAAATCTGCATTGGGTTATTTAAAGCCATATATAATCCCATTGAAGAAATATGAATCAGATATTTTGTAAAATGAAAGTTTAATTATTATTTTCAGGTAGAGAAACATGGAATATAAACTTTTTTACTTGAACTAACAAACTACTCATTTTGTTTGTGAGTTTGGCAGAGTGGATGGATTAGTTATGATAATAATTGTCTAGTTATTTTATACAACTAGTATAATATTGAGTAATACTTTCAATATTACATGAGACTAGTAACTTGGTTGAATAGCTTAATCAAGTGTCTATTGCATATAGTATTCCATCTTAATACCATTAAATATTCCAAATATTGTCTGACTGGAAGTGGTTTGTAGTGGTGGTGGTGGGAGTGCTAATGGCGGTTGGATGCTTCCTGTGCATTAAACATTTTTGGAGACTGCAGTAAACATTTTTTTTTAAGACTGTGTATGCATGCTCCAAATGCTTTTTATTTGGTGCATTGGATTTTAAATATGAATGCATTGGCTCAGAAATATGTATGGTATCCATGGTGCATATGTTGAGAAAAAAGTCATTAAAAATCGGTTGAAATATTCTATATGTTGAGCCATATGTGATTGATATATAATGGGCATATAATATATGAAGTGCACGTCAACTTTAGAAAAAAAAAATAAAAAAAATTCTACCAGCAAATGTATTTTTTTAGCAGCAGAAGTTTTTTTTTATAGCACACAGATTTTACAATGCATTCAATCATATATATTGTGGGAATAGTTCTCACTGGCAAGGAGAACTACCCTGAGTGATCTCAGATGATAAAATACACCCTCATTTTCAATGAGTTGTGGAAAGGAGTGTGTGTTGGAGACGGAGACAAAGAGCCAGAATAGCCTACCTCAGACAAAGAGTTCGCCATTTGGGAAAATAAGAACAGCAAAGCCTATGCATTAATTGCAACATCTGTAAGTGAAGAGGTGAGTCGCCATATTTCGCCATTCTCAACTGCTTTCGAAGCCTTACAAAAGCTGAAAGAACTCTCTGACTCACATTCTGCACTTGAAGTTGTTCAACTCATGATTAAACTCTTCACTTTTGAATTACAAAATAATGATCCTCTTGCTCTTACATCCGAAGTAAAATCTATAATGCATGATATCAAAGCCACTAAGGTTGAATTGGATATTCCTTTGATCAATTTTCTCAAGGCACTTTATCCTACTTACTCTAATTGTCTTGAGTCATTGCAAGCAAATGGAAATCTCAAAGATATTACCTTTGACTCTCTTGTGAAAAAATTTGCCGAAAGAGAGAAAGCTTCTGGAAAGAAGACATTCCCTGAATCTTCTGAAGAGGCTGTGTGCCTTGCTCATAAAGAAAAGAATCTTGCCCGAGATTCTTCAAGAGGAAGAGGTGGTTGAAGAGGAAGAGGAAGATATTTCAGAGGCAGGGGGGGCATACACTCTCAAGGAGAAAAGTCATATTCGCACTGCATACGCTACAAAAGAAATGGATCACATGATGCCTCCACATGCAATTTACCTTGGGACAAAATTGAGCAGCAAAGAAACCAACCCAAAGGTAAAACTAATGACATAGACAAAGGTAAAGAACCTGAATCTGCTCATTATGTTGTGGCACAATGTAATATTGGAGTAAATTAAGATTTATTTAATGCTTCACTTGCTTCTTGGAAAAATGATTGGTTGCTTGATTCAGGAGCAACTTGCCACATGTCTCATAGAAAAGATTTTTTTGAAGAATTTACTGACAATGTTGATGGAGCAGTATACTTTGCAGACCAATCAAAACTCAAGCCATCAGGGCTTGGCACAATTAGGCTTAAATTGCTTGGTCTTTCAGACTTCCTTCTGCATCATGTTCTATATCTCCCACAACTGAAGAGAAACTTGCTGTCCTTGGTCCACATCCGCTAGCAAGGTCACTCCATTCATATGTTTGATGG
>APFE030271578.1:0-15190 GCA_000404065.3 Pinus taeda | reverse complement strand
TGTTAGTGTATGCAGGTCTGAAAGTGAAGGAGGAGCTCATCTGGATCCGCAAGGCTGGACTGCTACAACAAGCGTGGGACCTAAGGTAAGATCGAAAACATTTGAATTCTCGTAGAAGCAGTTTTACCCATTGAATGCGAAATCCCATCACTTAAGATGGCTATCGAATTATTACCAGCTACCTCCAAAGAGGAAACACGTTTATTGTACTTAGCTAAATTAGATGAGACTCGTCGTGATGCCGCATTGGCAATCGAGACTCATGCGAAGCGGATGAAAGCGCAGTACGACAGAAATGTGATAGGTACTTTGCACGAAAAGATTCCAAATCTCCCTAGTTCTAATCAAATTGCTGCTCCACCTTCGGGATCTCATGCCGCTGATGGTATGATCGGTTCGGTGAACACTAAATGTGGCTATTGATGAGGCCACATAAACTGCAGATAGTCAAGGTGACAAAATTCAGTGTAACAGTTTTCTAACGAATTAAGAAGATCTACGCGAACTCCGATCTAGGGTTTCTTTTTTATGCTTGAAAGTAGGTAAATCAACTATTTAAGGTCCGCAAGGACTGATCGTGGACCTTCATGAAGGTCTAGAGGCAACTTTAACCGAGATACAGTAAAGAGCCCTAAAGTCTATTGATCTGCGTGGAAGCAGATCCAAGGTGCTGGAAGACATCACACTAGTCTCTAGATGCAAAACCTTGGTTCTTACATCCCCCAACACTGCTTCAGGTGGGACTGTAGCCTGCACTATGCGGGTTGTTGCTGAAAGGGCCAACAATGTAGGGTTTTGTTGGTTGGTGCATTTAACTCTGGACCTGGGTCAGGACCCTTTAAGCTAACAATACCTCAGAGGAACAACATATTTTGGGCTAGGGTACAGGAGGTCTGATGGTGTGAATCTCCAAGGCTTCACTGATACATATTGAGTAGGGAGTCCATCAAATAAGAAGAGCACTTTAGGAACTATCTTTAGTGTTGGGTCAACAACTATTTCCTGGTATAGCAGGAAACAAAGATCTATAGCACTCAACTCAGTAGAGGCTGAATATATGGTTATTAGTCAAGCAACATGCGAAGCCATTTGGGTGAGGAAAATTCTTGTTGGTATTTTCAGTTAGGAGATGGATCCTACTATCATTTTTGATAATCAAGTTGTATCAAACTCTCTGAAAATAGAGTATTTCATGACAGGTCCAAGCACATTGATATCGGGTACCATCATTTGATAGGAATGTGTGTGAGGGAGAATTATGATGTTATAGTACATTCCCACAAAGGAGAATGATGAAAATATTTTGACAAAGGCATTGTCAAGTGGAAAATTCGATTACCACATGAGCAGGATAAGGGTGGTGAAGAACCCTTTTCTTGCTACGAGGGAGTATTAAAGCATAGCAAAAAAATGCTTCATTTGACTTGTGCCTTAGTCAAATGGAGAAATTCTATTTTCCACATTAGTAGGATGATTTGGGTTGCAATTAGCTAGAGTGACATGGCTTTGCCTCCTAGTTAAGTCAGTAAGTTCAAGTTATAGGCTATAAGTAGTGTTGTGTATGAGTTGATTGCTAAAATTTAGCAATCTAGTGGTTTTATTGTTAGCTAAACTCAGTTAATTGAGCTCAAGCCATTAGTTGATTCAATAGGAGTTCAATTGAGTAGTTATAAAAATTATTAACTCACTAATTTCTCAGTTAACTGATCATTTTACTAAAAATAAACCCATTCATGCATGGAATTCGAATTTCCTAGTTGGAGTGGAGGAAAAGGCACATTGTAATTATCAATTGTATTCTAGTTGAGTGTACAAGTTTTACATTAGAGCAGGTGGTCAATTCCTTTAGGATTTGTGTAAGGAAATAGAGAATTTCCAGATTATTTAGGAGCTAATTTCCTCCAGGATTGCAAAGGAAATAGGGGGAAGTTTGAGGATTGAATTGGCTAAGTGTTGGTCAAAGAAAGTTAGTGAGTAGAAGATCAAAATTGTAGTGCAGGGTGTGCCCCAGTATTCAAGAAATACATTGTAATTGATACATATTTCTCATCTAAATTAATGCAAAGAAACAAGGGGGTTTCTCCCAATTGGGTTCCCCTGTAAATTCATTGTGTTCCTTGTGTTTTTATGGTTGCATGTTATTGCATGTGTTTCTATTGTGTGTTTTCCTTTTCGTAGCATAGTAGAAGAAATTTGTGTCTCTTGATTTCAGTTCAAATTCATTAGCAGAATCAAATTTCGAGCCATTTCTATAAATACTCTACCAATATTCACAAAGTAATCCTGTAAGCCCTATAGTAATTGAATATTTCTTTTCTACAATTTTTTCTTTGGTTCTTTCAAAATACTCATTTGATCTATGGAGCATTTCCTTTGATTCCATGAGAGGAAAAGGAAGAGTTGTGGTTAGTGGTATTGCCTGGTTCATGAACTCAATGGAGAATGAGATCTTGATTTTAGATGTATGCTCTGGTGATGATTTGAACTTGCTCCTTGGGAATCATTCTTGGGTATTTGTTTCTCCATTCCTGTACTTGAGATTGTAGATCAATGTTTTGCATGTCCATTTCCTCAAAATATTCTACACCATAATTTTTTTTGGTGTTGTCCTCCATTTCTAGATCCTCCTAGTAATATTTATCAGTTAGTTGTGCATGTATATCTTTCATTGGCAGGGATAGTTGCTAACATGGTATGCCTAATCTCTTATGTTTTATGATTTTCTCCTCCTGTAGATATCATGTTTTCTTCTAGCTTCTAGAGGACTATGTATCAATTATGTCCCATTGCATTTTCAGAGATTGGAATCATTGTTCCTTTTCTGTATGTATTCCTTTTATTAGTGACCCTAGTAAACCCATCTTAATCAAAGGAAAATTTACTTGTGCATTTTGTTGAACTTGGTTTGCAGAGAATTCTTAGAATAGATGGCCATGTTAGTGGCAGTTTTAGTATCTAAAGGGGATTTTATCATAATTTATTGGTTCTTCCCATATTTCATCTTCATTGCTCAATTGAATTCTTACTAGGAGGGGCTTAGATATATCTATATAAGCACAAAGGCAAGATTAGGATGTGTATCGACCTTGCTTTGTGGTATCTGAGATCATAACAAAATGCCCTGGCATTACCAATGATTTCCAAGATTTTAAGGTCCCAAACTTCTTGAGGGAGATAATAAAGACACATCTAGACCTGGGCCGCTAAAAGGTATTCTTTGTTGAGGTAGAATATTTGAACCCATGGCTTCATGAATACGTTAGTAGAATTCATGAAAGATGGTCCACCTTGAAATATGTGATCTCTATCCTCTATATTATTAAATATGGCCATGAAGAAATCCTTGGACCTCGACTTGAGTTTGATATCCCCTTTGAATGTCCAGTTCTTTTAGATCCAACTGAGCAAGTTTTTTTTTCCAATGGTTAGATACCTACAAATTTGCATATTAATGCATGTTGTCTCATATATTTAATTTTTGCCCTATTTTTTCTAATGAGATTTCCGGGAGGGGAGCTTTGACTGTCGAAGGAAGACATGAAAAATTAGCTTTTGGATTGTTCATTACTAGAGTAACAAAGGTAGTAGTTGCAACTTCATTGTTGGTTGTATTAGATGGGTACACCTTTGGTCTTGGTTTGCGAGTTGAGGAATTATTGAATTTGCATGAGGTAGCTTGATTAGATTTGGAAGCAATTGTGTTTCTGTAGGGAGGGCCTCCTCCTCCCCCCATGGGGGTGCCATTGGTAGGAAAGGATTTTACGGTTTATAGAAATTTGATAGAAATTGCAACTTCTCAAGAATTTGAACTGAAATCAGGAGACACAAATTATACTCTACTAATTTGCGGAATGAAAAACACAGTTTAGAACAACATGCATAGACATGCAACAAGAAAAACCACAAGTACACAATGATTTCTAGGGGAACTCAATTGGTAAGAACCCCTCAAGCCTCTTTTCTTTAATGAGTTGAGTAAAGAGACTATTACAATTGCTTGCTCCAACTCTGAGCACAACCTGCAAAAGCAACACTGTTATAGAATTATTCAACACTCCTGTAGTTATGATGCTCTTATATATGGCCTTGGGCAACCCTTTCCCATTCAGACTTGGTCATTTATTATTATTATTTTTAAATTCCATACGCGACTTTGCCCTTATAAAAATGTGTGTGCATGCAAGTACCATATCACCAAACCCACGTACATGATTTAAAATATGAAAAAAAAAATTATTTCCTATTTTTCGGGTTGGGTTTGCGGGTTTTACCGAAAACCCACCTACAGGAGCCTGTGGCCTAACTGAATCAACTGATTTATGTTGGTATTTATACACCTCATGGGAAGGCCTAAAATATATAAGGAGATAGGATATTGACATTATAGTCCTTTTATTGCCATATCAAGTTTGATTTTCCCTATGCCTCCCGCACTCCTATAGGAAACCATTGTTTCCTTGTAGAGATGTTCATCTTCCATTATATGAAATCCTTTTGCACATATTGAAAGGTGATGTTTGAGGCTTGGGCTGGACGGATCCAAAGGAAGTTTCCTTGGTGTCGTGGTCGGATCAGGTTGTATTCTTCCACTCCTATTTGTGGATATCAATAAAGAAATTTTTTCTTGTTCCTAAAATGTTGTGATCTTATGTTTTTTATAATTCATGTCTTATATATCATGCTTTATATATCTATACTTGATGATCTAACATGTTTAATATGCACATTATTTGAACTACTTGCTATGTATGTGCTTCTCTAGTTTGTGTTATGGGTCTGAACACTTTAGAGGAAGTAGAGGGTTTAGACCCTACAGGATCGACATCAAAAATAGGACCTCCAGGTATTCTTCACAAGCCCAACTTTAGTAGTTTTCATAGTTTTCTTTCTTGAATGAGTGCTTCTTGTTGATAGTCTTCCTTTGATCTGCTGAGGTTGTCAACCCTTACCTAAGGGAGGTTTCTCTCGCTAACAGAATTGGCGACTCCATTAGGGAATACAATCTTGTATTTCCTGGAAGGGTTGTTTTATTCTTGATCTGGGCTCTCTTATGTTGTTTCTTTATTTTTTTAGTCTTATTGATTCATTTGTAGTCTAGGCAGTTAGTATGATCTTTTGGATGAGGCTTGTACTTTTTATTTTTCCCTATTTTTTTGCATATACATGTTTTTCTTTGTACATAGTTGCATAGAAAAGTGGTTTCTTCCAAACAAACCCACGTACATGCATGTTTCTTCAGACACAGTCACATATACATGCATATTTTGTTGGATGTAGCCCAACTTGGCTAGATTGTGGGCAAGGAATCCAAATTTTGTGAGTAGAGCATGTAGTAGAAAGGATGTCGTGGAGTGCGAAGTGGACCGTGCAACAGAGAAACAGAGCACAACAAGGACCACACAACAAACTCACCGCGTAGTATAGGGGGTTCGCAGTGAACCCTCTCCCTTTTTGTAAAAACTTATAATATTGTAAGGGTTGAACGGTTTTGGACCATAGTCCCTTGTATTTTGGAAACCATTGTATTGGGTATGTGGTAATGTAGCGATGTAATCCCTCAATGTATTGATATATATAGGGATGAATAATAAAGAAGGAAGGCATGAATCAATTGGATCCAGATCTATGTTTATGGTTGTATTTTTGTGATATGTACTTCAAAGAAAGGGGCAAGGCTCTGTAGCTAAGTGCGCGGAGGCCTGGATCTGCAGCTTAGTGCGCAGACCATCTGTAGCTTAGTGCAAAGACAACCTACAGATGTGTGCGCAGGTGAAGAACTGTTTTTTGTACCAAATTATCTATTATAAGTAACTGTTCTTGTGGACATAGTCCCACATAGGGATGAACCACGGTAAAATCGATGTCTTCATTTGTTGATTTTCTTATTCTTTGCACTTTATTTCAATATTGTGAAATTTATGGATGTTTATGATATGCTAAGTGATGAATGTAATTCTACGAAGTAATATATAAGTGAAAAGTAGTTCATGAATGCGAAGTAGTTTATGTGTGTTAAAGCATAAGAAAATACAAATTTACCACATCGCAGTATCCCGCAAGGCTGCAGAAACTTGGTTTTTCAACCTCCCATAGTCACTTTGGGTGAGACTACGACTTGCTTACAGGTCATTCCCAAAGGGTTAATGATTGAGGGTTTTGTTGGTGCAGAGTAAAGAATTGAACCGAGGTCAGCCCAACATAAGCCAACAACTTTCCTGATACACAGTTGCATATATCTGGGAAAATTTGAATTTTTCAAAAACAATTCTCTAGTTTTGGGAAGTAGCCTAGATTTCCTACTCTTTTATAGTCATTTGTAGTCTCGAATGATTTGGTTTCTTGCTTGTGTCAGTTTCTTTGTCTCTTTTTGCCAAAATATTTTGTCAACCTAGGGTTTGCTATTTTGTGAAGTTTTGTACTTTTGAGTTTGGATTTCATACCTTTTGGTAAAGTGTCTAACTGTTCTATACATCTGGAACACAAAGTTGTTTTTCAACTTGCCTCAAGTTCCAATCTTTTCATTGCATCATTTGCATTCTTGAAGTTGCTTCTTTTGTTTCTTCTTGTTGGTTTGAGAAAGATTTGCAATTTTGCTTCAGTGAAAGATTTGGGTTTTCTGAGATATTTTGTTTGTTGAATCTTTTGTGTGTCCTTTAGATCAAGTCATTCAAGTGTTTTTGACCTTTTGTTGGTCTTATAATTTCGGCGATTGTTTATGGCCAGTGAAATTTGGCATCTTTTTGCTTGATTTTGATCTTGAGGTCATTAGTTTTTTTTTCGTCTTGAATATTTTATTCAAAGCACTTAAAAGGAAAAAGTGAAAAAACATTTGTTTTTTTCCTTTCTTTTCTTTGATTTGATCTTTTTGTTTATCAACAAGTGTGTGAATATTTGTTTGAAGTTGGAATTTTCTTTGCTTGAGAGATCTTTTTCTTGGATGTTTGTTCCTCCTTGTTTGGTCAAATTTTGACTTTAGGATATTAAAAGAGCACATTTGTTTGTTTAGAGAATTCCATAAAATCTTTCACTTAGGCATTTTAGTATGCATTAGGTATTTTTCATTAAAGGAATTTCTTTTTTAGTCTCTTTAGATAGATAATGAATGTGTGAGCGAGTTTAAAAGAGAAAAAGAGTTTTTGCTTTAATAGGTTTCTCGTAGAACCCTATAGAGATCACTTTTCATCGAAGAAAAAGAAGTTGCATTTCACATGTAGCCTAATTTTCTATTGATTTCTTTTTGTGTCATAACATCATAAGTTTCACTTCTGCTACCCCTGACTTAAGTAACAACCAATAAAATCAAGTGCTTAATTTAAAATGAACTAGATTTTTCTTTTTGTCATAGATACATCAACTAGTCTAGGGCATTTAGGGCCTTGGAATAGGTGTGTGGAGAGTAAACTCTCCAAGGCCACTATAAACTAAAACATAGAAGTTGATTAAAGAGTGCAAAATCTAGCCTCGTTAAGCTAGTTGGGAAAGCTCTTCTAACACATGATTTAAGCATGAGGACGAGTGAAGACAGGGAAAGAGAGATACCCCCTCTCCTACTTATTGGATCCCGTGACCACGACTGTTTCGCCCAAGTTCCGATTATGAACTTGTGACCTTTGTTTCCTATCCTAGGGACCCCATATGAGAACGCAGGGAGGATACCCGTGGTACCTGAGATAGATGTTGTATCACTTTCATAGTAATTTTGGAGGGTGCACTTACGAAGCTTGGGTACTTGCATCGACAAAGACTATTGTCTGGAGGCCAGCACAATTTATTTTGATACCTTCGTTGGTGGGATTCGGGTTGTAATTATCCCAAACTATCTTTAAAAGGTCTTTATCTTCGCTTTCTTGTATTTTAGTGTCTGGTCCTAATCACATAGAGTGGAAATACCTGGAAGTTGCTTGTTTTTTGTATCTTTAGGACTTTTTTTTAGTGAGTGCTATTCGCTCCTAGATTGCCATAAGTTTTTTTTTTTGAGTATTCAAAAAGTTCTCTTAACATTTAAAACTGGCTGATCGAAAAGTTTGTCGGTCTAGGAGGCTTTGTGGGCTTTCACCTGTGAGTGTCGAGCCTTCATCTAGAAGGAGTAGGAGTAGTTCTACTGGTGATTTTCAACCAGTAGAAGCTGACACATCGGACATTAATCCAGCTTTAAGGGCTCTTATTTCACAGGGTGAAGCTAGTGTGGTTCATAATTTGGACGGAAACACTCTGGTCCTTACTAGGGTGCTCTTCCAATCGGAAGACGAGATTGATATTGAAGATGTTCCTTAGTCCCCCATGATTCCTTTGACACTCCTTCCTTCTCATCTTCTGTACGTTGTATCGTACGTGGGTACCCCAACTCACGGGCCAGCAAGCCCTATTCACTCTCTTTCTTTTTTCCAGATGGCTAATGTTAGTGGCATAACCATGGTTTTAGATACTTTGGTGTGCAGACCCCTCCTTCAGTTGTAGTAGGGGGTACTATTGTTATCTATACCATTACACCTAGTACAATAGCTTTTGGCTCTACCTCCATTCCAGTTCCGAGTGGGGGCACCCAACCTTTCGCTTCTTTCGCTGGTACCTATCCTTTTGAGATGCCACCTAGTGGGATTCCCCCAGTTCCATCAACCTTTCCATCTACTGTTTCCACATCTATGACTTCTATGCCAAGTGGTTCAACATCCTTTCATGGTTTTGCTTCTGGAAGCGGTCATATCCCTCCTTCCAATCCATCATTGAACTTAGGACATGCTCATAATGTTAATCCTTTCCAAGGAGGTCAAGGATGGCCAAATCCTTTCGTTAGTGGGTTAGGGGGATAGGAATTCATCCCATTTATTTGATCAGTAGGGGAGTATGCCATTCCCTTCCACTAGGACCTCACAGGTATTTCCTCTGCTAGCTGGTGCATGTAATCCTTATCAAGGGTTATCCCCTTCTTTCAATGTCTCGCTAGGTGGAAACTATCCTATGTATGGTAACCCTGTAGTAAGAGGTGGATACCTCCAAATAATTTTGGGCCACAATGATTTCCTTATGGTTTGGATCATTCTATGAGAAATCCATGGCAAATTGGTGCCTCTCCAAATCTAGGATACTCTTTTCATAATATCAAAAATTCTACTCTTGGTGGGTGGAATTCTCCGGCTCCTCCGCGCTTACCATTCCTAGTGACATTAAACTTGACAGATCTTTTGAAGTTGATGAACTATCCAATCTGATACAATCTGACTTGGCCTCCGGTTCCCACCAAAATTCTGTATGATATTCCTAAATTGGAAGGGAAGTCTGGGGAATATTTGGTTGATAATATAACCATGTTCCACTTATGGTGCTCATCAAACTCCTTGGTCAATGATTCAATCAGGTTGAGATTATTCCAATGCACCCTAACTAGAAATTCTAAAAAATGGTATATTGAGCTAAAAGGGGGTACCTTTTATACATTTGGTGAGCTAACTACTATGTTTTTAAACCATTTTCAGTTGCCTGTCCAATATGATGTTGGAACTGATCTTTTAGCCAGTTTCCAACAAGACAAAGAAACTCTTATGACCATATTCAATAGTGGTGCAGAAGGAATATGCTCATTAAGGATTATATCCCTAATGTGTTCCTTCTTGAATGGTTTTTGAAATATTTGGAACAATTGTTTTTTAAGGATGTGTCACTCTTCAGAGTGTTCACTGAACAACAAGCCATCTTCAGAGCCCAATAGTTAGAGCTTATATATTCTCAATCTGGAGTCCTATATAAGATTTTTCTTGATGCTCCTTGATTAAAGATCGATCTAGCCAAACCCAAGCTAGGACCCCATGCTGATGGAATTGTAGGATCGATCGATAGTAGCACAACTAACCTAATAAATTAATTGCAACAGTTGTCTTTACAATCTTCTTCTCCAGCGCAGGCATCACCGTTAGTGCCTATGCCTTCCCAACCTTTAGCAGTTAATGTTGTCTAATCTTCAAACCCCAAAGGAGACCAACAATCCGATGGGAATAATAAGGGACGTGGTAAGAAGAAATATAAGACTGGGAAAGGGAATGCGAATATATCTAGTCATGATACTGGAGAGGGAAAGAAGGAATCGAAAAAGAAAGTAAAGTTCCCATGCAAATTATGCAGTGGGGATCATATTAACCATCTTTTCCCTAATATTCATGATGCTCAACACTTGTTAGCTCAGCAGGGTTATTCGATTTCCTAGGCTGGATTGACTAACCCTTTTCCCCAAGGGAAACAAATGTTTTCTAGCGCTAATGTTGGTATTGGAACCCCCACAGGGGGTAACCAGGAAGGGGAATCGACATTGAATGTCTATATGGTAAGGTCTCATGTTGATGTTTCTACAATATCACATGATTATGGTGAACTAGAACCTTCTAAGGCTAATAATTATTTTGATATGACAGATGTTGAAAGGCTCTACAAAATGTTCAACTATTAATACCAATGCTATGGTTGCCTAGAACTACTCTATTATTGAAGATCTAGCTTAAAGCCCTTGTGCGATGTCAGCGTTGTAGGTACTCCAATCACGTCCTGCAAAAAGGAGTTTGTTTCTCACTGTGATCAAAGCACTGGCTCCAAAAAAATATCTTATTATAACATTTGATATGTCAAATACTAAGAAGTGACCCCCTCATGGCATGGATTTCCAGATTAAATATACATATCAGAAAATGAATATATTTCGAACTGTAGTTGATGAAGGGGCTTCCACATGTGTCATGTTGGAAGGCTATCGAATCTCTAGAAGATGTTCCTTCCCCTACTTTACTTACCGCATTCGATGGTCATTCTCATAGGCCTCATGGAATTATTCTAGCCTTTCCCATTTGTGTTGGGGGAAAGGTTGTCAATGTCGAGGTAGAAATAGTTGATGCCAATTTGTATTATAATATGTTGTTTGGTGAAAATTGGGTTTATGAAATGGACGCTATTGTTTCATCATTGTTTCACATCCTATGTTTCCCCCATGAAGGGATACTTGTTACGATTGATCAAATCGGTTATTATCCTAATGATCCCAATGCATCTTCTAATTCTACCATCCCCTTGGTGAAGAATACCAAGAAAGTTGTGGAGAATTTGGGAGTTGCAATGTATTCCTCATTGATGGGTACTTTTGATCTTGCTTCTCCTATTGCTCATATTAATGTTATTTCATCCTCCAAGGTCACTCCTCGAAGAGGTTATTTCAGATCCCATTATTTTTCTGATCCTTGGCCCTTACCCCCCTCTACCGCCACAGTAGAGGAAGGGAAAGTAGGTGGAATGGAATACCCTATATTTGCAACAAATATTGATTACCAGTCTATAGTCAATTCTGCAGATTCTGATTCCATTCCTCTCTCATCAGAGGATGTAGATGGAGATGTGGCTCCGGTTTGAACTCTTGACTCTACTTCAGCTATGGACTGCCTTGATATAGTCTTACCATCTGAAGAGGCAATCCTTGAAGCAACGACTGATGTAGAAAGTCCATGGGATGGCTTGCATCATTGGTTATATTTTCTCCCTAACTTGCACCAACTTAAGTCAAACTTTTCTAATCCTTTTTCAACTAGAAGCGTTCAGAAAATCTTCAATCCTTTGGCCCCAGCATAGATTTTTGCTGAAGGTAATATGTCCAATATTTCAGAAACTATTCTAGTGAACATCTCTAGGAATCCCAATATTATTGAAAATGTCTTCATCGGAGATACATGTTCCCTTGAAGAAATCAAGATTTTTACTGACCTCTTTAAAGAATTTTGAGATGTGTTTGTTTGGTCTTATGTGGAAATGTCTGGAATTGATCCATCAATAGTTCAACATGAGACCAAGACTTATGAAAATGCTAACCTGTACGGTAGAAGCTTCGACTAGTAAATCCTAGGAAAGCAACAACTATTAAAGCCGAGATTGAAAAGCTGCTTAAGGCGGGTTTCATATACCTTGTTCAGTTAATTGAATGGGTCTTGAACCCAGTACCTATTGATAAAAAGCAAGGAATGATCTGTGTATGCATTGAATTTAGGGATTTGAATAAGGCTTGTCTTAAAGATAATTTCCCCACTTCGTTTATCGATCAAATTATTGATGAGTGTGCTAGAAATGAGGTGTTCTCCTTGATGGAAAGTTTTTTTGGATATAATCAAATAACTATTCGTCTTGAAGATCAACACAAGACAATGTTTATTTTCCCTTAGGGTACATTTGCATACAAAAATATGTTTTTTGGCCTTAAAAATGTTGGAGAAACCTTTTAGCGTGCCATGTCTTATGATTTCCACAACATCAAGCATATTATAGAAGCATATCTGAATGACCTAGCAGCTCATTCTCGAAAGATAATTGGTCATCCACATCACCTTATTTTGGCTTTTGAATGATGTCATTACTATAAGATCCGGTTGAATCCTAATAAATGCATTTTTGCTTTCACATCTGGTCGGTTATTTGAGTTCATAATATCCAATGAAGGGATTCATTTTGACCCCTTCAAGGTTGAGGCGATACTTCAGTTTCCTCCCTCATCAACAGTTCGTCAACTTCAGAGTCTCCAAGGTAAATCCAATTTATTAAGGATATTTATCATAAATTATGCCGATATTACAAAAGGATTTATGAGATTACTAAAGAAAGGAGTCTTGTTTGTTTGTGACGATTTCACTTAACTCTCCTTTGATGCTTTGAAAAAGGAATTGACCTCTTCTCCTCTTTTGAGTCCACCCGATTATAATAGGGATTTCCTATTATATATCGTTCTGGTAGAATCAACCATTGGGTTCAGGTTTAGGAAGACCATGCTCTTAGAGAGCATGTGATTCACTATCTGAGTCGAGGCTTAGTCAGTCCTAAACTTCGATATTCTCATATAGAGAAATTAGCTTTGGCAGCAATTCACACTATATACTAACTTTGTCATTATATTCTGCTTAGAAAAACTTTTGTATTGGCTGATGTGAACCCATTTTAGTTTGTCCTCAGTAGGCAAGTGATTGGGGGAAAATATAACAAATGGATTGTGATCTTATAGGAAATCGATCTCGAATTTATGTCCACCAAATCTAAAAAATATTTAGTATTCATAGAATTGGTCTTAGATTTTCCTTGTGAAGAAGATGTCGTTTATGAAGAGTCATTTCCTGATGATCATCTCTTCCTCATTTCCTCACAAGATCCTTGGTATGGAGACATCATAGCATATCTCTAGACTTCGAAGTTTCCTCTAGATTTTTCGAAGGATGAACGTAGAAAATTGAATCACCTAGCCAAAAATTATGCTATTATCGGTGACACTTTGTATCATTGTGGGGTTCATTCAATCTTGGACAATGTTTAACCTTAGAAGAAGCTGAGTCCGTTTTAAATGACTACCACAATGGAGCTTCTGAAGGTCACCTATCTGGGCTTGCTACAACCCAAAAAATATTGCGTGCATGCTATTTTTGGCCCTCGATTTTTAAAGATTGCATGGAAGCGGTAAAAAAGTGCCATCTTTTTTCAAATATATACTCAAAAAATTTGCGCTCGTCTAGCTTCAATTTTCCCCCTCATCACTGTCAATCTATTCACAAAGTGGGGCATTGATTTTATGACTTGTAACCCATCTTTGGTGAAAGGTCACAAGTACATTATCGAAGCAGTGGACTACTTTACTAAGTGGGCCGAAGCTATGCCTACTTTCACAAATGATGGTGAGACAACAACGCTTTTCCTTTTCAACCAAGTCATTTCTCATTTCGGTATTCCAAAGGATATTTCCACTAACCATGGTAGTCACTTCTAGAATAAGATGATGTTTGAGTTGGCTCTAAAATTGGGATTCCAATAGGAGCATTTGTCTCCGTATTTTCCTCAAGCTAATTGTCAGGTTGAAGCTGTGAACAAATCCCTCAAAATTATCTTGCAAAGGATGATCAATAAATCTAGATCTAACTGACACATCATGTTATATCATGCACTTTGGGCATACTAGATGTCGGTTAATACCGCCACGAGTTTTACTCCTTTTTAGTTAGTTTACAATTTGGAATCAATCTTTCCTATAGAATGTGAGATTCCATTGCTTAAATTAGCAGTCGAACTCCTTCTAGACACATATATTCTTGAAGAAAACCTTATTCATTTGGAACATCTTGATGAGTAGCTTCAATATGCAGCCACAATAAATGAGGCTCATAAAAGGAGAGTAAAAACCCAATATGACAAGACTGTGTGTCCTAGGGTTTTCTCTGAAGGTGACCTTGTCTTGGTCTATGACCAAGATAAAGACACCTTGGGGGAAGGCAAGTTCAAACCTATGTGGTATGGTCCGTTCATCATTAGAAACATATTGAAAAAAGGTCCCTATGAGTTGGCTGACTTTGACAGAAACGTGTTGTCAGAGCCCAGAAATGGGCTCTATCTTAAGAAGTATTATTCCTATGCTATTTCCTAGCATTTGCTTTGTTTTGTGAACATTGTAAACAGTGATTTATTTCTGTCTATGGGTATTGTGGTAATGGTGGTATTTTGGTCTACTTTGGTAGATGTCAATGGGTGATCTGGTGTATCTAGGATTCACCGATGGTGCTAATAGACATACTCGGAACTTAGCTTCCACCACTTGGGTAATATACTATCCATCTGGTCAATTTTTAATTGCGAGAGGTACATGTATCGATCCTGCATCCAATAATATGGTTGAATACGGTGTTATCATTAATTTACTATCTAAAGTAATATCTTTTGCTATTGAATCATTAGTAGTTTATTTGGATTCATAGCTAGTGGTGTCTCAAATAAATAACATATATCATGTGAAAGATCCTTTATTACATCACCAATTTTTGAGAGTGAGATTATGAAAAAGATCATTTTATTTTATTACTTACATTCATATTCCATGATCAGAAAATTCATTTGTTGATTCTATAGCTAATCAAGAATTACATTGGCATATTAATCATTCATCACATTAAAATCAAATTACCATGAAATCATTTGTATATATGATCAACCCATTGAGAAATTGTCTGTATATAGATAGGAATAATATGTTCAAAATATTACAAAATGTGGACAAATGTCTGCAAAAATATGGCTTAAGCCCAATCATGTCCATAAAAGATCAGTCATCTAAAAACTAAGTCCACGGGCCCTACCCTGGATGTGTGTCATGGAAGAAGACGATAGAATTTTCCACTTGTCGAAGGAGCCACACCCACTC
>APFE030271575.1:0-11188 GCA_000404065.3 Pinus taeda | reverse complement strand
AACACAGTTCAGAGGCATGTAGCCTCCACATCTCTTCTCAGAGATAAGCTACCATCGCCTTAGCTGGTTTATTTCCATTTCTGGTTGTAAGCATATTTCAGTGTTTTCCATTAATGAAATGAAGTATTATTTTTGCTGCATCTTTGTGTATATGGTTATCTCTGTATTTTGTTACGTTCTTGTTTAAATTTGGATCACGAATAAAGAAATAGGAGCAACCTTAGGACAAATTGATGAAAATTTACCTTATGCCATATACTTTATAAGCAAGAACTTGTCAAAGACAAAGTTAAACTATACAGTGACCGAGAAGGAACTCCTCGCTGTCATGCATTCCTTAAACAAATTCAGACATTATATCACAGGCTATCAAACCTTTGTGCACACTGATCATGCTGCAATTAGATATTTAATGAACAAACCAGATGTAAATGCTCGCATTATTGGATGGTTGCTTTTACTGCAGCAGTTTGATCTGACCATTAATGATAAGCCTGGTAAAGAGAATGTTGTTGCTGACTTTTTGTCTAGAATAAATTTACCTGCAGGTTAAGAAGGAATGGTGGATGACCAAATGCCAGATGAACACCTATTTTCTATATCAGCACTCTCTCCATGGTTTGCTGATATAGCAAACTACTTGGTTTCAACACAGTTCCCACCACACCTATTCTCAAAAGAGAAGAGCAATATAGTAAGGAAAGCACCCCTTTCACTTGGATTGGAGGCAATATCTTCAAACTTGGCTTAGATCAGATCTTGAGAAGATGTGTTAGGGAGGAGGAAGTCTTTGACATCCTCCTCACCTGTCATGACGGGCCTTGTGGAGGTCATTTTGCAGCAAAAGGAACCACTTTCAAGATATTGCAAGTGGGCTACTACTGGCCCACTCTTCATCATGATGTGAGGAAATACACGAGCCAGTGTGATCGGTGTCAGAGGATGGGGAAACCCACTCCAAAGGATGAAATTCCCATGCAACCTCAAGTGACTTTTGTGCCATTTGAGAAGTGGGGCATGGACTTTGTGGGGCCTATCAACCCTCTTTCAAAGCAGAAGCAGTATATCATTGTGTGCACCGACTACCTGACAAAGTGGGCGGAGAGAAAAGCAATCAAAGCAGCGACATAGGAAAAAGTAGCTGAGTTTTTAAGGGAAAACATATTCTACAAATTCAGGTATTCGAGAGAGTTGGTCACAGGCCAAGGTAGTCAGTTCACTTCCAACCTGATTGAAGACCTCCTCACAAATCATAAGATCAAGCACATGACTTCCACCCCTTACCATCCACAAGCCAATGGGCAAGTGGAGGTCGCTAACAGAGCATTGGAAGAGATCCTAACCAAGGTAGTGAGTAGCAGCAGAAAAGACTGGGCGGACATATTAGTTGAGGCCACTTGGGTCTACAACACAACATGGAAGACCACTAGCGGGTTCACACCCTATGAACTGGTCTATGGGAAGAAGGCTTTCCTGTCAATAGAATTTGAATTCAATACCCTAAGGATGGCATCCCAGCGAGACCTAGGCCTTAGCCATGCACAAAAGGAGAGATTACTTCAGCTCAATGGATTGGATAAATACAGATTACAAGCCCTTCTCCATACAGAGGTAGTTCAGCTTCAGAGAAAGATATGGCGTGACAGAAATATCAGGGAGAAGCAATTCCAGTAGAGAGATAGAGAGATTGTACACTACTCTATGATTCAAGATACAAGGATTTCAAAGGCACGCTGAGGACAAGATGGTTAGGACCCTACACTGTGGAGAAATTCAATGACAATGGCTCAGTTCTGATAAGAACCATTGATGATGAAGCCATCCCCATGCTTGTCAATGGACATCAGTTGAAAGTTACAAGAAACCCTTCTCCAAGTGAGAGCTTATTGAAGATTTGAATAAAACAGTGATGGTAGTGGAGCATGTCTTAGCTTCTTCACCCACTCATTGAAGAAAAAAAAAGAAAAATAAGGACTCAAGTGAAAACCTCCATGAGGCGCTTGAGTCCCATCATTGGATTGAAAACCTCTTCTGAGGCGGCCCAGTAATGTTAAAAAAAAAGGGGAAAAGAATAAGATCCTTGGGTGAAAACCTCCCTTGGAGGCGCCCAAGGTAGGAAATTAAGGTGAAAACCTCTCTGAGGCACCCTAGTTGTTTCAAAAAAAAGGGAAGAGAAAGAAAAAATGAATTTTTATTGCATTGCAGGTTTGCAGGAGGACTACAGGGAGTAGGAGAAGGTGCCAAGGGGACCCTAACATTCATACTAGCACCCATATCATCTTCTCCACGCCTTCCTCCATCATTTTTGGCATCTCTTTTAGCCCACTGTACCTCTTCCTCCAAAACTGTGTTTTCTACAGGAAGCTCCTATAGGAATTACAGAGAGCCAAAAGTGTCTATAGAAGGCAGTTTGAGGGACAATAATAGCTTCATGAGGAGCCTATAATCCCTCTTACCATATTCAAACCTTCTTGCCATCATTTCTAGGCTTGCATCACACTCCAAGCATCATTATTATTCTTTTTCCAAGAAAAAACACAGAAAAATAGTTTTTTAGTTTTGAAAAAAAACAAAAATAAAAAGAGGAAAAATGCACCATTAACTTTACCTGAAGCTTATCTACTATTGCTCCATCATTCATCTCCACCTTTGGCATCATTCTCGAGCTCCAAGCACAGGGAAATAGCTGAAGTTTCAAGGGGAGAAGCATCTACAGGAGCTCCTATAGGCATTCCTGTAGCAGCTGATCCCATTGAAGTCCAGCACCAACAACAAGGGACAGCACATACAGCTCAGCTCCAGCAAAAGAAGAATCCACAAGAACACACAACAGCACATCAACAAAAAGAGATAGCATGCATGAAGGAAAATGAAGGCATGCAACAAAGAAAGCCACAACACCTCACAAAGAAAGCCACAACACCTCACAGTCAATGGCAGAAAAGACACTTGGATCACACGTAAGTAGCTAAGTCACTCCTCTATCTGCATTTTTGTAATTAGGAATCATACAAAGGCAATGAGATGGTTGAAATTGAAAGAGGGAAAGGTGGCTAGTTAACTTGATCACCTTCATTTAGTTGACTCCACTAAAACGAGATATCAACCACACGTGTGCATAGTCAACTCAAGCAAAAGGTGCGAAGGACAGGTAGTGGGAGGAAGAGTTAACTATGATGTATTAATGAGGGGATGATTACGAGGGATGGTCATGATGACTAAGCAGGTGGGGACCAACAGTCCTAATCTGGGCAACATACACCTTGCCAGCTCAACACTCCTAACTGAAAACAACCTTAAAAGGTAATGAACACTCCTCCCCACACATTCTCACCACCTTTTCTTCAGCTTCTCCTTGTAACTCAACCACACAATAGTCTTCTTACGCCCCCATAGCCTCGTATCCACCATCCTCCATCGATTTCCTCCATATTTTTTCTCTCGGCATTTTCTACAGGAAATATACGGGAGGGACAACGGGTTTCTACAGGAGGGGCAGTGAGTCATTTTGAAGGGAGGAAATGTGGTTTTGGGCAAAAATTTTAGTCTTAAGAGGTTGGGTTCATGAATTCCCTTTGTTTAATATCAAAATGTGAAAGAGTTTGTCTTAAATTGAAGATAAAATGAGTCTTTAAGAGGGTAGAAAGACATAAAAAAAAACACAGTCCCCTTTGTTTTTCTATTTACACTCAAAGTTACTTGTCTCCACCTCCATATCTAGTTTTTCAAAAGAAGTACATGCAGTATGACAGGGGGTTTATGAGAAAAGAGCCCACTAACTGCACTAGACTCCATGCACATCCTCAAGTGGTGGAAATATTTACAAGGGAAAACATGATGGGTTTCTTTGAGAAATTTAGAGGGTTTGATGATGATATTTCCCATGAATTTAGTCTCTCTCTGGTCCCTCACACAAGAACCCATGCTATTGTAACCATTAGAGGCCTCTCCATTGAAATAACCCCTAAATTCATCAGTAGGGTCACTACCCTTCCTTTTGGACCGCCTTAGAGTAAAGATGAGAAACCAATTGCCCAGGTTGCCAAGAAGAAATTTTTCTAAGATAATGAAACCCTTGTTGAAAACAAAAATGGAATTAGGAGGGCTAGTATACCATATCCCTGGGACGAGATTAGCTACCAAGTGATCAAATACATTTCTTGTGAGGGGATGTACAACATTTTTTATGGATATTATTTCAAAATCCTCCAAGAATTGAGATATGGCATGGATACTCTAGCACATCAAAAGCTTAGTGTCCCTTACTTTCTCCTTCAGTCCCTCATTGACTCCAACACCAAAGTATAAGAAGGAAATTCACAGCAGCTAGCACCATGGCCTAATCAAGATCCTAGTAGAAGAAGCTCTCCATACCCTTACACTCCCTATAGCATGGGAAGTTTTCAAAAATATGACAGCTGAGGATGACATCAAGACATTAACCTATGATGTTAGTCCTGCTTCCAGTGAGGAGGGAGAACAACAAGGAGGAGAAGATGAGGCTAGTGGTGACATAGTAGAATAAGAGAGGAATGAGGAAATAAATGAAATAGAGGAGGGGAGAGTTGAAGAGATAGAGCAGGAGGAGGAAAAAGAAATAGAAGAGGGAGAAAAGGAGGCACAGAGGGCAAAGCAAGGAGAAGAGTCCCCTGAAACCTTGGAAAGAGAAGCAACAATTGCCCTCACCGCCCTCAGTACACCAGTCAAGCACAAGCAGAAGAGGAAAAGAAAAACCTCCATGTATTTCAGGGCAAGGAAGAGTACCAGAATTAAAACAGACAAACCTGAGCCCTCATCAAAGACAACCATTAACATTGAAGATTCACCACCTGCCAAGGTGAAAGAATCTCCTTCCAAGATACCCATAACCTATGAAAGGGGGAATACAAGATCTACTACATGGAAGGGAAAGGCAATTCTATAGGACCCAAAACTAGACCTACAGGAGGCTAAAACAATGTTACAGGAGACACTGTCCAAACTACATGAGACACAAAAACTTGAGGGAAAGATAGGAGGACAACCAGAGGTGAAAGAGGAAGCACAAGAGCTACAAGAACATGACTCCCAGCCTAATCTTGACTCCTATTACAGACTAGTTGAGGGAGGCAAGATAATCCAACAGAAATTTGCAATTCCACTATTTTTCGAATTGGAAAAAGAGAGAGTGAGAACACATAGGTGGATGCAGATAGCCAAGTCCAAAGGAGTTGAGGATATTGGCCACATGGAAGACAAAGTCAGGGAAATTGGCAGGGAATTGAGTGCTCTCAGAGACAGAGAAGCCATTACAAGAAGCCACCTTGAGAATGAGAATGAAATACTAAGGAGGCAACTGTAGGAGAAAGAGACTCATTTGGCATACATGGCCAGCTTATCCATAGAAGCATTACAATATGGAACACCAGCCAAACCTTATGGCCTCTATCTGAAGGATCAATGGCTTCAATTCCAAATAAAAACTTTGGCACAAAGAGGCATAATGCCTTTCCAAGACTATAGGAAGTTCATGGAGTTGTGTGACCAAAACACCTTCGAGGACAAAGAAAAGATGACAAAGTTCTATCTACACAACATGGCCCTCATAAACCTGAATGCATGGGACCCCAATGCCAAGCTAAGGGATCTGGCATTAATGGCCATGGCATCATGGATGAACCATGAAGAATTGAGGGCAGCATAAATGAAAAGATTGTTAATAAAAGAGCAAAATGAACCATTGATGATAAGAGCTGAGCCTTCAGATCCTTTGGCACTCATCAGCACACACAACTTGCATGCCAATGACCCTCAGATTGCTCCCAAATATATAACCAATCAGGAACAATCCATTTCACACTTTGAAGATATGCATAGGCTACTTAGGGATGACTGTGTGCATGCATGCACGCAAAGATGGAAAACCCTACCCCACAACTTGTAGATCAGAGAATACCTTTCCCCTGTGAGGCTAAAGTAGGCATTGACAAGAGTGCCAATGTACAAATACTCCATTCAAAGGCTGAAGGTCAACTGGATTGGCCTCAAACTGAGTCTTCCACTCATATTAGGCATGTTGGAAGGTAGAAGAGAAGAAGAAGAGGAGGAGCAGTGGAAGGACATAGATAGAAAGATAGGATTCTATGGAGAACATGAGCAAACCATATCAGAATTTTGGAATGCTAGGGAGGCCACCAGGGCCATGAAAGACGAAGAGATTGACTAGGTTGCTCAGAGGATGAGAAACACTTTCAGTAGGGGGTCATGATGAGCCTCATAAATGGGTAATTATATGGGCTCATTTTACCTCCTAACATAGTCAAATCAACCATTCTCTTATCTTATTGTATGATTTTCTGATTATATTTATGCTTATAGGGTGAGTTGAGTTAGTTATTATGCCATGTGGTCTAACATGTATTTAATGCAGATTATTGATGGATTTCGAGGTCAAAGTGAAGGATCTAGTGGTCCAACTGTAGAAAAACCTCGAAGTAGACAGAGGAGAGGACTTATAGGAGGGAATCCCCCTCCTTTATTACTCCTCGAATTCCCCTTCATTCAGCTCGGAGTACAGGCATCCGAATCATGCACTAGAAGGAAACCGAGCAAGTGGAAGATGATTGATAGTTATCTCGAGTTTTGGGAGCCAAGCCTCCCTGATTTTAGGACGTTGTTGGTAGCTTTACATGTATAGGTAGAGAGGCCTAGGGCCTCACTTGAGTTGGATTTTTTTGGCTTGTGTAAACTCTGTTCAAATTTCAAGCTTATTATTTTATGACAGTTTTATGTAATCTTGCTATTTTTTGATATTGAAGATGGAATTCTTTTTGAGTTAGCACTGAGTTACCTTAGAGGGCTGAAGCTCTTAGGTTAGGGCCCAATCCAAGCGGCCAAGCTCCTCTCTACTTGTATTTTATGCTTTACTTCAGTTTGTAGATTAGTTTGCTGTTAGATGTATTTCTCTTATGGTTAAGAATAGGTTGCTTTTGATGATTTAGTAGTTTGCTTCCATTTGTGCTTTCTGTAGCAGGTTAAACAGTGATCAGAGAAGATTAAAAAGGCTAGCAACAGTGCCTTGGCTCTCTTCCTCCCTCTGGGACCATGATTTGAGGCAAAAATTCTCTTGCTGCCCCAAAAACACAGATTTTCCTCATTCCTAGGACTTCTAGTGTTTGCAGCTCTCTAGTAGGTTGATAGTCTAGTTTTGCTTCACTTTAGATCTTATTTATCATGTTCACTTCCTGATTTGCAATAATCCTTTGCATGCTTTCATTTCTTACAACATTTCTCAACATTTCCTTCTATACATCATAGTTTAGGCCACTTTAATGCAAAACTCTGTTTTTCCTAGGATGCACTCATTTCATTTGTTGCTTGATTTTCTTGGTTGACTGTCAGTTTCTATGCAGCAGATCTCTTCTAGTAGTAGGCCAGCTTACCAACAATCACACCTTCCATCTGATCCATGCCCTATAGGTTTCCCAAACCTCACCTCAATTCTGCCCTAGTTTCCTTCATTTTTCATAGAACTTATTACTCTCTCCTTGAGCAAACCCAATCATCTTTCTCTCTCCTGGTGATTCATGGTAGACCTTAGGCTTCCTAACACCTCATTCCAACCTTCATACACCTTTTCCACCCACTCTCACACCCTCAAAACAACAAAAATTTCTCTTGGCCTCCTCTTGTAGTCCTCCTGTAGTTTCCTTGTTTTCTTCCTGTAGTTTTCCTGTGTCCTCCTGTAGTTTTTTCTGTAGGCTTTCTTTTGAAGGCCGAGTGTGGGAAAAACCTCTAGAAGGCCACCTAAGACCTCCTAGGACCCATCCACACCATCCTACATCCTCCCAAGCTCCAAAACTGCCCTCTAATGCCACCTGTTCGCTGCCACACTCACACACAATAAATTAGATGCATGTTAAATTCACATAAAAACATAAAAAAATCCAAAAATATGTTTTTTTCTTATTTACTTCCAGAAATAACATGGTTAGATGTTTCTTACTTCTTTGAGTAGGTAATGGCATTTATTTCATGGTTTTCATAGTGTTTTTGGCAAGAGTAAAATTAGCTTGTTAATTAGGGTTTACTAGGTTTTGATTTACATTCTAGTCTCTCCTTTCTGCAGTTAGAATATCATTTGTAGAGTAATATTTCTTTCCTTTTATCATACATAGATCTTCTTCTGAAATCTATATAAGTTGGCTTGAGCTCCTAGTGATCTCGCGCTCGCTGACCAAGTGACAACCTGTAGTGAGAACTAGTACTGGTGCATATAGCACCGACGCTTCCAAGTTTGTTACGAACTACCAGGTTGATAAAAGTAAAGTTGGACACCCAGGAGTTGCAGCATTCTCGCTGCAATACTGGCGCTCACCAGCATGGAAAAAAGCCTAGGTTGAGCTCATTAGTCCTCACTCAGTTCTTGGTTAACGCATGAGCTATATAAATAAATTGAACTTTGCTTATCCTAACCTTGATGAACAATGAACAATTCATCTTTAAGGGGTCAATGTAAATAAATGAAAGCTTGTAACCTGTTGTAGCTAAATCTTGCCATGGAAGACAATAGTTTCATTGAGTCTCATGATTGCACATGACATAATTTTATGATTTTATTTATACAACATTAACTTGGGGTACATTTGGCTCTTTATGAGTACTTTTTAGCTCTTGAGGAGCAAGTCACTCAAAAGATGGAGGATAAAGCACCAAGATCTAATCCAAATTATTGTGCTGCAATAAATGTACATACACACATAATATTAGGTTGATTTACATGTTACATTCTTTCATTGAGGATTTGCTGGAAGATTTTAAAAATTTGGCTAAAAAACTAAGTTTCCAGCAGCAATTCTCGTGCTCTTGGGCTTCATGCAAAAAAGTACATTTAAAAAGGGATTCATGCTATGTACATAATATTGGGTTAATTTACATGCTGCATACTTTCATTGAAGATTTTGCTGGAATATTTTAAAATTTTAGCTAAAAAACTAAGTTTCCAACAACAATTCTCGTGCTCTTGAGCTTCATGCAGAAAAGTTCATTTAAAAAGGGCTTCATGCTAAAAAAATTCATTTAAAATTTTTAGGCTTGATGCCAAGTCCACAAGTCAGCTTTGCCAATTCGGAATTTAATGTACCAGCGTGGAGATCAATAAATTAATTTGCAAACACCAGAGTTCTGTTATGATTCAAAACGCTCTCCTTTAACCTGAAATCTGCAGGGTGTCAGGACAGGGCCTTCTTGATCAACGAATACACAAAGATGGTCCCCATTGTTTCAAACAAAAAAAATGGAAATCGTTTCATTGCCACGGATTAATATTAATATCATTACAAAAACAAAAACACACTCGTTTGCATCACGGATACACAGCACCGCAGGCTTCAAAATCCGCTACTCAAAGGTCACACCAAAACAAAGAAAAAAACAAGCCAGTCAACATCTGTTACTCTATTATGGACAGCGCAGGTCCTTTTTATCTCTCTCTGTACAGTAAACAAAAATACCCATATAAACACGCTGTTTCAACACCATAAAACAATTCATTCATTTTTTTTCCTGGAGGTTCGATCCTAAAATGACTCAAACACCCTTATCAATCTGCGGCCCCCCCTCACAAATACGTAAAAAAAGCTCTTTATACTTGTGTCCCCTGCACAGAACCGTATGCTGGTCATCAAATCAGGAACGCTGCTTGAGCAAATCAAGGAATCCTCTCCAGGGAAATAGAAGGCCGGAACTGACATACGCACAGTGGGTAAATTTTTTTCTGTTGTTACTGCCCGATGTAAATCATTCCTCGGTCTCTCATTGCTTACCACTGCTGAGTTAATTCCCCCCTGTCATCGTTTTAGTGATTGGATCCTGTGCCTTTTGCAAACGCGTCCACGTATTCCTTTTTTCTTACCGCAATTTCCTCCAGTGAATACGCCCCTCTGCCATATCTCCGTTGGGCGTTGAGTACAGGTTCAATGTTCGTCCGCGAATCTGGTCCAGCACAACTGTATTTGTCACAATCTGCAGTTAGCACAGGTACATAACACAACGATTTACGAGATTGCAGGCCCATGAAGACTCGGCGTTGATACGCTCCAAAGATCTTCAGTTTACCATTAATTAACACCAGAACCGCCCCTTATATCATGCCACTAATTCCGGTAACAAACAGATAAGGTGAACGCCCAGAAATTTATTCCAACAGACTATTTTAAATGCGCCTAACAGTGAAATATCAAACGGAGATATTCCGATACTAAAATTACAATAACAACTAATTATGAAATCACGCATATTAATACTAAAATTAACAGCAAATGAAGTTCAGTTTTCAAGCCACAACATGCGGGCAATCTCCCACATTGCTGGCCCGTTCCGATGCTCCTGCATCAGACTCCCGAGAATGAAAAGATTGGTTCTTTAAACTCTCAAGAGTTATGCCATATTTCTGCAGTTCAGTTGCTGTTAACCAACTGGAGTCTTCCACTGGTTGCTCCTTCCACTTGACAAGATACTGAAAATATGTCTGGCCTCGAGTTTTCTTAAATATCCGCTGCTCTAAAATATCTTCAACTTCTTTTTGGAAGGTTTTTGGTACCTGTTCTGCCCAATCCACAGTTTGAACTTCCTCACCTGTAGCTTCAGTTTGCAATTCTGTTTCCGCCTCTCTGAATGAATACAAGTCTGCAATGTTAAAAATGGGAGATATTCCGATCCCTTCTGGTAGCTCAATCTCATATGCATTGGCTGAAAACTTCCTTTTGATTTTACATGGCCCTATCTTTTTCAGTTTTAGCTTGTTGTAAGTTTTTGTAGGAAATCTCTCTTTCCTCAAATATGCCATGACTAAATCCCCCACTTGAAATTCTTTTCCTCTTCTTTTCAGATCTGCCTTCTGTTTGTATTTCTTGCTGCTTTCCTGTAGTTTACCTTTAACTTCTTCCTGTAGCTTTTGCATTTGTTCAACAAAATCTTCAGCACTTGCACTTCTGGTTTCTTGTTTTCCCAAGTCTCTTAGCTCATATACTCCTCTCGGATGCATTCCAACCACAATCTGAAATGGACTCATTCCAGTGCTTCGGTTTGGTGTGTCGTTGTAAGCAAATTCAGCTTGAGCTAATGCCAAATCCCACTGTTTGGGATTTTGATGTACCAAGCTTCTTAATATATTCCCCAAACTTCTGTTTACAACTTCAGTTTGACCATC
>APFE030271565.1:0-86380 GCA_000404065.3 Pinus taeda | reverse complement strand
AATCTAACAACCAATGTTGATCATGTTTGGAAGCATTAACAGACAATACCTCATCACTCATACCTGAAACTGAACCTGTATCTGTGGTATTGGCTTCCTTCTTTTCTGTCGAAGAGCCCTCCTGCTTTCGCTTCCAACAATCCTTTTTCAGATGTCCAGCCTTGCCACAATGCCAGCACTTCGCCTTGGGCTTCTTTCCTTTGGACTTCGAACGAGAGTCGCTATGCTTTCCACCGGAGTGTCTCTCTCGGGAGCGACCTCTGGCCATCATTACCTCTGATGTCGAGGTGTCTGCATTTGACCTCTTCCTCGTCTCCTCAGACAACAAGGCTCCAACAACATCGTCAAACTCAAGAATATCTGATGTACTAAAACTTATGGAAGTAAGAAAATGATCCCAGGATTCAGGTAAAGAACATAATAAAGTTATCGCCTTATCCTCTGAATCAAATTTTACATCTAGACTGTTTAATTGCACCAACAAGGTATTAAAAACATTCAGGTGATCAACAATTGAGGTACCTTCTTTCATCCGCAAACTGTAAAGCTGCCGTTTCAGGAGAATTTGGTTTGTCAAAGATTTCGTCATGTAGAGCTTCTCAAGCTTCGACCACAGGCTTGCGGCGGTTTTCTCTGACACAATGTTAAACAAAACATCGTCCGCCAGACATAACCGAATTCCGCTCAGAGCTCTAGCATTCATCTCATCCCATTCGTCTTCCGTCATGGAAGCAGGTCTTTTGTTTTTCCCCAACAGTGCTTTTGCCACAACTTGTTGAACCAGCAGATCGTGCATCTTCACCTTCCAGATTTCAAAATTATTCTTTCCATTGAATTTCTCAATTTCGAACCCGGCACTTTTATTTTTGGCCATCTTGTATCAGCAAAAAAACACAGTAATCTCCAAATATCCAACCAGCAATTTAAAAAATTGCCTATGCCTTTGTTTTACACAAAAAATTTGCCTATGCCTATCTGTCTTTGTCTTTAAATAGAACAAAAACAAACAATATTAAAACTCCATTACATTTTTTAAAGCCATTTAATATTTAAAAAAAAAAACATATTACATATCCTTGTAACTCCGTACTCTTTGTTTCATGGCTTTAAAAGTACATACGTTATTCCTCCTTTTAATGGCTTTAAGGAAATAAATACGTATGGTCTTCAATATATTTCAACTATCTACGGTCTTCGGCACTGTTATAAATATTCATGCACCTCTCATAGATAAACTTTGTATGCCCCCCAATGTAAAAAAAAGTGTTCCATATTTGTTTCGATGTGTTTGATGAACGGTCCGTTCTGTTCCTATTCAGAGATTTTCCTTACCCACAGATAAGTGCCAGGTTTGAAAACGCTGTAACGCAGTACAATGGTCACACCTGGTTGACCCACTCTCATGTGGACCCAAAAAATTCTAATGCGGTAATGCGGTTTTTTTAAAAATTGACTCAACTTAGTATAAATCAGCGCACCGGCTATAGCAATATTTAAGCCAACAGCTAGCAGTATTACGCACCAACAACAATATTTAAACCAACAGAAAAATAATCCACGCATGTTCTGAACAACACCAGTTCAACATACCGATTCAGTAATAATAAACAGTTCCATGCATGTACAGAACCGCACCAGCTCCAAGCACACAGGTAATCCGTATTCAGCAATTATGCAGGTTCCCACAGTCGACTTCACACGTCAGCAGAGTCGGCACGCAGACTTTCTTGAGGTCTCTTCCACGCAGCAGCAACAGATACGCACCTTCTGCTTCAAGCTCAGCTTCTCCAGGCAGTACCTCCAGCACCTCCAACATGCTCCGATACCAATTGTTGGATCAGGTGCACAATAAATAAACAATTAAACAACAGAAGCACATAAACACAATATTTAACGTGGTTCACCCAACCAATCTGGGCTACTTCCACCAAACATAGGCATCGGCAATATATTATTCAAATTGAAGATTACATCAATGAAACTCTCACACTCTCTCCCAACTATCCGTATGACAACCTATTTTATAGTAGAGAGAATCTAACTGCTCTCACATCAAATTTAGGATGGCACACAGGTAATCCGTATTCAGCAATTATGCAGGTTCCCACAGCCGACTTCACACGCCAGCAGACTCGGCACACTGACTTTTTTGAGGTCTCTTCCACGCAGCAGCAACAGATACGCACCTTCTGCTTCAAGCTCAGCTTCTCCAGGCAGTACCTCCAGCACCTCCAACATGCTCTGATACCATTTGTTGAAATTCAGGCACAACAATTTAAATAAAACACACAATTAACACAACAGAAGATCAAACACATAGAACACAGCTATTTAACGTGGTTCACCCAACCAATCTGGGCTACGTCCACCAAACATAGGCATCAGCAATATATTATTCAAATTGAAGATTACATCAATGAAACTATCACACTCTCTCCGAGCTATCCGTATGACAACCTATTTTATAGTAGAGAGAATCTAACTGCTCTCACATCAAATTTAGGATGCATTAATTTGCTCCCAACAACCTGGAGATAATCCAGCAACAGATTTCCTATTGTTGTCACCTACAGAAATTTCTGCCTATTTCAGTTCAAACAGAAAATCTCAACACTCAGTCCTTAAGCTAGGAGCTTCCTTTTTAGATTATTTTGAATAAAGATCTTCTATCCCTTCCTACATATCTATAGTGAAGGAGCAATGTACTACCTTTTGTTTTATAGGATATGATAAGCTTCTTAGTATGATATCTATTGATCTTGTATGGTCTTCTTTTGAATCCTTTGTGGTTTTATCTCTAGTAAAAAATACCAACCATATACAATCTAGAAATGGGTCTCCATAAACATGCTCCATAATTCATAGTCTATTACATCAAATATTAGAGGTAGTGGAAACATGAAAACTAGGTCAACTTGATCTTCATTAATGACTTTAATATGTTTTGGTATCATTGAAATATATGATACTTTCTTTTCATTTTCCTTAGAGAAATTGGAGGCTAGCATTTCTTCCTTTCCTGTCTTTGTTCCTAAGATCTACCTTCGAGTTGTTGGACTATAATGAAGCAACTTGCTATGATAACATTAGTTAGAAATATTGGGGTGGGGGATGGGGGTTGGGCGTGAATCATTGTTTCACTTTTCTTACAATTTAGTGTCACTGAACATTAACTAACCATATGACATCAAAGGAATACATTATTTCTATTAACAATTTTATTTTTTTCTTAAGGAAGCTACAACTTCCTTGCCTAGCACCACCCTTCCACCCTTACAGTTTGAAGATAACAATAAGAATTTTTGGGCTCCCATACCATGGCTCCCCTTACTAAACCATTGCTTCCCATCAACTACTATCTCACTGCATCATCGTCAAACTTAGTTTAGAACTAAGCATGATCTTGCACATAACCTAGGTTGTCATTCACACTACTCTACACTTTCACACCAACAAGGTGAGGACAAGAATTGATTGATGCATCTCACTCAAATTTCAAAATACATAAATATAACTAGGTGAGGTCAAGAATTGACTGATGCATCTCACCCAAAAAACACTATTACTAAAATTTAGATCAATCCCACCATTACCTTATAACTTAGATGTCAATACACAACATACTCACCATATTGCACTCAAATCACACTCAAATAGTTTCATAAAGCATTACATAGGAGGATTTTACACATAGGTGTATTCGCTACTTCTAATACACATTGCGTTCAACAAAAACTCAATCTTAGACATCAATTAGCTCGAGCATGGAGGTACACATTCAAGTTCTAAAGTACAATGTCTTTCTACTATGTGCTTGAACCATCACAATTTTGTGATTATACCATTGTGGCATCAAATCAAAATCAAAACATAGATATAGAAAAAATAAAATTTATAAAATTTTACTATGAAATTGTCTAAGTCATTGTTGATTGATCCCAACATCACATCTCAATGACATAATGACCCCTATACTAGAACAAAAAAAGACATACATATTATTTTCTCAATTGGATGCCATGTTCATGAATATTCAACAAAAACAACTTGCTACATGATCACACTCTATTTGACCATAAATTAATGATTAATACTTCTTACTAATCAAACCACTTGAATGATTTCCTTAGGAAAAGTTATAATTTAGGCATCTTCCTCAGAATTACTTAGGGTGATTTGTGTTGGTCCACGGTTTTGGATTACTCTTTGTTAATTTTTCCAAGACAAGAAAAAGAATGCCTTCATTGCATGAACACATATCACCTACTCCCTAATCCATTATCATATCAAATGGAGATTCAACATAGCCATTCACCACAACAATGTGGTTCTAAGTGTGGATAGATATAAGAACTTGTATTATTACAACTTCTTCCACAAGTTACAGCTATTATCCATCAACGTATAAATATTAATATCTATATTGTGTACTAGAATTTTTGAGACAAACCATATATCATGTTTGTGATTTTACACCTAGTGGCTAACATGAATCACAAATATTTAACATTATTTTTATTTAAGCAATATAACCATTGTAGATGAGGAACCCTAATTTACAAACACACCCAAATAACTTAAAACGAGCTAGAGAAACTACTTGGGTACAAAACTCCACATAGAAGAACTAGAAAGTTGAATGAGATACCTATGAAATTGTTCCTTTGAAGCTCCAAAGTAGGGAGTACAATGACAAATATTATGTAGATATAATATGAAAAACATTGACCCTCTCCAAATGAGTTAGAGATAGAAGTGTGGGTGACCACAAAACATAGTTTCTCATCCAAAGGATGCCCTAGAAAGCTTCTTGAGGTCACCACCAGAATACCCCAAATGCAAGTTTATAAAATGATAGAGTGGGAGTAAAAGACGACTATATTTTCCATTGCCCCATCACCTTCAGAACCATCATACTTAGACCATGTATTTAACCATCTGTGGTATTTATATATGACGTACTCTAATGAATGAGGAAAGAAAGGAAAGTTGTTACCATACCATTGCAAGACCATCAAATGACAAGTAGTTTGTCTGATACACTTCTTAATGAAAACATTCATCTCGTAATCCCTCCCACTGTTAATGCTTGTCTCACCTAGTATACTCTTGTACTCCATAACCTAACCTCTCCAAGCTCCCACAAACTTTTCCATTGCTACAATAAGGTAAAGTGCACATATGAAATATTGTTTGTGGATATTGAAAACATCAACCTTCCCACATTTAAAATGACAAGACCATAATTGTGTTGTTCGACCCTCATTACTATTTAACCTTGCATGAAGAGAGGGATAGTTAGAAAATCTCGCATGCTCTTCAATCCTATCTTATTTAATTTCTTGTATTTACCCCCATCGGGGATCCAAAAATATTTGTTTTGTGTCTAATTTTTTCAAACTTGCATGAAACCCATGAGAGTATTAAGCCCCCATTGAAACATAGTATAAGGACAAAGCACATCCCGATCATCACATACCATATGTGTATCTAGGAAGTTCGTTATTCATGTGAGCTATATCCTCTATGAATTTGTTAACCTAGAAATGCTTGAACCATAATGAAATTGAAACATATTGGGAGACTTAATAAATAATTATACACTCTATATCGATGTATCCACATTGTGATTTCCATAATATTTTGCAAGTAATACATCTAATCTTTGGGTAACTTCCATTCTATTAGGTAGAGGCCAATGTAGATCAGTATGAATATTTGGAGAAGAACAACCTATGTTTTCTAGATAGTCTGCAACTCCATTCCCATCCCATTTAGTATGTCATACTATAATGTAATCATAACCTCTTAAAAGATAGGCAATATTCGACGCCAATCCTTTTGGTGGACATCTAGCACAACTTTAGAAACTGTATGTCTATTGATAATTCTTTGTAAACAATTAACCACCATTAAGGAAACCCCTACCATATGTAATAACTTCTATCCTTCTGTGAGAGAAATATGAAGTCTTGTTTCAAGGGCCATGAACTCCACATAATTTTTACACTGCACCCCACAACATTTATCATATATTCTCAAGGGATTTAGTTTATCATCCTAGAAAATACCTCCAAACCCTGCAATACCTGGACTTCCTTTAGAATCCACATCAAAGTTTAATTAAATGAAATGCATAGGAGGGGACCTAAGAATTGATGTATCAACAACTTGTTTAGTTAGGATCCTTGTGGGTTTTCTGTTTACCATAATTTTATGTAGGCTTATAATTCAAAGCATATGAGCGTCCATGACTTCAAATTCCCCATATTGTGATGTCCAAGGTATGATCAAGATGGTTTCTCAAATGCTTGACAAGATTTGATCTTGGACCATTATTGGATTTCTCTTCTTATCCTTGAAGATTCAGTAGCTACACTCCTTCCACAGATTCCACAAATAAATCCCAATTTAAATTTCCAATCTTTCTTAATAATTGGATTCTTGAAATGAATTATGAACCATTTAATCATTGTTATCTAAGTGATCTCAGCATGTTCCCAGAAGTTGATAAGAATTATAGGAAGGAGTTTCTAGACTTTTATTGCATAAATTCATGAAAGAAATAAATGATTCAATTATTCCTCTTCTTTAACAAATAGATAAAAAAATTGAAGGCCCTTCGAGGCCCTTCTCATGAATCCTTACCCATGCAATTAACCATAGGAAGATAGAATTTTTTGGCTAGCCTACATCGATATATATATATATATATATATATATATATACCTCCACAATTAAGCCTTCTCCAATCTCTTATGCACCACAACAATCGTGTAGGCCTCCTTGAATGTGAAGGAGCTTGTAGAAAGAGTTCCCCATCTCAATATTTTAGAATCATATTAGGATCTGGTCATCCTTTGCGAGAAATCCTTATGCAATATTTCTCAAGGGAGACTCTATAGAAATTTGGCCCAAACTTTCTTTTATTTCCAAGATCTCCAAAGATTACTATCACCATCTCCTTGCCAATAATATGTTACTTTTCTAAAACCCATATGTTCGAAGAGTAGTTTCATTTGTCTAAGAGTAAGGTCTTCCTTCAACCTTGGCATCATTTGCCATGATTCATCCCAAAAATGTTTCTTCTCTCCTCACTTAATATTCCACAACCCATTCTTTTGTATCAATATCCCACTGGTGTTCACCCAAAACCATAAGGTGGAACCTAGAATATTTTTATCATAACTAATATTGTCTTCTCTTGTCTTACTATATATGTAACATGACATATTTCCTTAACCAAATTTATATCAAAATTCGATCCCCTCCTTTTATCCATTGCCACCAAAACATAGTGCGAAAAGTAGTACTATTGATTTTAGGATCTGGTAAACCTAGGCCACTTGAATGTTTCTCTAAACTAAGCTTCTCCTAACCAAATAAAGAAGTCGCCTAGCCTTTTTGGCTCCTTACCAAAAACATTAGTCCATCAAGGTGAGAATTTAGTTGCAACAATTTTTGGAAGAGGCATAGCCACAATCTCTTATACAAGAATGACTTGTAAGGCTGCCTTATTGAGAACTAATGTTCCTACAAAATTAAGGGCTCTAAAGGTCAAATTTTGAATCTTGTCTGACAACTTTACGATAAAATATTTCCACCACGATGTCCTTTTAGGATATAAAACCAATGTGATCCCTAAATATTTAACAAGAAATTTATCAGGATGGAACGCAAAAAAAAATTGTAATATGAATTTGGATAGAGTCTTTACAATTAAACAAAAATATACGGGTCTTATCCCTATTTATCATAGTTCCTGAAGCTTTAGGTAATGTCTTAAAAATATTTTGAATTTCTTTAGCTTAGTGAAGAGTGGGGAGACAAAACCAACAAATATCATCTACAACTTGTTGGTAAATGAGTTGGGGATCCTTACCAAACAATGAGAGACCTCTAAGCTGACCTTGTGAGTGGAATTTATTTAACATTATTCCAAATTCTTCCATCCCTAATAGAAGGAGAAAAGGAGATAAAGGGTATCCCTATCTCAAAGGTAGAGAGGAGTGAAAGGCTAATGATGGCAACTCATTAATTAAAATTGAAAGGAAAGGGGGGAGATTAGTGAATAAACACTTGTAATCCATTGGGAAGTGAACCATTAGGCTTGTAACACCTATATCAAATAGATCTAACATAAACGATCATATTCTCTAGATAGATACAATTTAATTAACATACCTTGATTTTTTGTAGTATTGAGATAATGAATAATCTCATGAGATGTATAAATTCCATCCATAATTTTCCTCCCTTCTATAAAACCTATTTGTTCAAGTGCAATAAGCGAGGAGAGTAATGGCTTCAAATGTTTCATCACGATCGTAGAGGTAATTTTATATGTCATGTTGAATGGAGGTATTGGGAGAAAACCTTTTGGATCCTTAGAGCAATCTTATTTGCATATCAGGGAAATAAACATGGCATTCAATTTGTTAGCCTCCTGTTGCAGCAGGTTACTCATATTTCATGATTGACATTTTTACAGGCCAAATATGTCATACTTTGCATGCTGCAATGCTCCATATTTGCTTAACAGTCTCCAAGCCAAGAAGGCTACTCAGTGTTCATTCTAACTGCCTTCCAAATTTTGAGAAGTTATTCCGGTATCACCAATTTTTAGTTAAAGGGAGGTCCAAACAACTTAATCTTGGTCTCCCTAGGTTTAAATTTCCTGTTTTAGAATATAGAGAATGTAAATCTGTCCAAACAGCTTAATCTTGGCAGATTCTTAGATAGGTAGAGAATCAAAGGAACCCAACAGCTTAATTTGGGCCCTTGGATGAAATAAGGGTAGTCTGTAGATAAGAAAGCATGAAAAAAAAAAACTGAAATGAGGGGTTTGCAAGTCTAAGTGCACCCAAATCAAAAGAAGAAAAAATGTTAGGTAAGTAGGCTGGGTAGGTAGTTTTGAGGTCGCTGAATCTTAATTGCTGATCAGTTCCAGATTTCCAGGTGTCATCTTTACTCAGGACAAAATCAGCAGGCAGTTCTGTGCGAGAAGTTCAAAAATAGGTATAACTAACTTCCTGTCTCCATCTCCCCCAATCATTAACTAATTTCCCCCAAAAGAGGTCAAGATCTGCTTGATACCTCTTAAGTTCCATCATTTTCATATCATTAGCTTGGGTGAAGATCTGCTTTGCTCAAAGATATTCCATATTCTCTCTATAAGGTTCTATCCCCTTGTAGCAGCCTAAGATCTCTTGAACTTAGCGCTTTCTCACCATCTCCATATTAACCACTGACATTATTATTTAGCTCCCTATATTTTCCCATCCCCCTACTAAAATTATGTAAATTATCCCCTATGTAAATATCCCTCCCCTTGGTTGAAAAATAACCATAAGTACCCTCGGGAATTTCTCAGTTTACCTGAAACTTAGCAAGAACCCTCATGCTGCCCCTTCAAACCAGTTTATAAATACGCTAGACTCCTTCGAGAGTATAAACTCCCTTTGAGGTGATCGGACTCCTTCTGAAGCCTCAAATTCCTTTCAGACCCACTTACTCACTCCTTCCGACCGAAACAAACCTCTTGCCAACTTCCTTAACACTCCGCAGATCCTAGTAAACCCAGATCGCATTGCAAGATCACAATATCCTCTCCATGCAAGTTAAGACCCATCTGTTGTCACCCGACGCGATATCGCGATATTGGCCATCGGCGGTCGCAAGCGCCAAATGTCCGACTAAAGCACCTTCCCGTTCCCCGCCGATGTGATATTACGATCGCATCGGAGAAGTTCATCGCATCGCCTTTAGTATCAGCACCCCACCATGTCACTTCTGTACCAGGGACCTACCGCAGGATGATGTCATCCACCGTACTGCTGACGTCAACAGCCAGAAAGCCGAAAATTCACGCAGGAAGAGAAATAGCACTTCGAAGCTCCAGAACAAGAAACAGAGGTAGTTTTTGATGCGCAATTAGCGCAAAGTGCTAATCGCACATCGCTATGGGAAATAGGCTGTTTCGGGAAATCTTTGGGGAATCATTTGATTCCTTGGCCCGTTTTGTGCCGAAAAGACCTGAAATCGCCTGATCGTGCCAAATTGATCCGGTTTAAAGACAGCAAAGGACCAATGATAGAGATTAAAGTGTATCAGATCAAATCTTCATGTAACAAGCGTGTCAAAGAGTATCAGCAGGCAGCAAAGGCCATCAATGTAGCGGCAAAGAGTATCAGTGAGAATATTAGCAGCAGCCCAAAGCAAGAGAACATTTAATACCTTCCAGCAGAGTCCAAGAAAGGGGGCGAAGTCACTCAAACACCCTCAAATCGTAATCATTGCATATTTACCTTGCATCAGATCAGAGTTACAGATCCCGAAGCATAGTTACTCCTACAACACCGCATCGAGCCTCCAAGGACCACAATTGCACTCCTTTCGATTCAGCTACCTCTAGCGCAACCCAAAAGACTTAACTACATTTAATTCCAGTAACACTTAGATTTTAGAATAGATCTCCACCAGACCTGTTTAGGTCAATTGTAATGAATGAATTTCCGATATTTTTCTTATATATACCACCCTGAACGATGTAGTAAGGGTTTGGTTGGTTGGTTAGTTAGTGAGTCGAAGACATTGCTTGATCTTCTTCTCAACATTTTCTCCAAGCGGAGACCCGCACTATAACTGTCATACTTTTCTATAATCAAAGATTGCTGAAAGCATGGATTTCGGAACTTCTTGATGTGTTCAATTGGCCAAGGAGTGATTACGGAATTCTTGTGCTTCTACATGATTCAATAAGTGTTTCTCACCTCTGTTAATTTTCATGATTTTTCCACCTTTCCGCCAACTAAATTGCAGAAAAAAAAGAATAGCTTAAGATTTGTTTGACTACACCTTAAGTTCAATTTCTGCACTTTTTTATGCTTTCATCAGAAATAACTATGAGCATGTATACTTAAATGATCTTGTTTATGCTGTTTCTTTCACATATGAATGAGAATTTAGGAATTCTTAATTGCTCCTAGATCACCATTCATCCATTTCTCCTCTTTTTCAGTATGATGAAATGATTCTCCTTTGCCTTTCATCTTTGATTTCCATCATTCCATCCTTTCGGTAGATTGATAATTGTATCATGTGTGGCTGTCTCGCTCCCTAATCCTCTTATGACCAAGAAGACGCAATAGCAAGCCTTACTCCATGACTCCACGCCCAATGGTTTGAAACTTATCACACCTTACCCTGCCTCTTTGCTTGAGAATCCTACCTTCCATCCAAACCCAAAAAAAAAACCATGAGCCAAAAGCTAGCCTAAAATCATCAACAAGGTTGAATCATTAAGAGAGAGCCCTCTCTGATTGCAGGTGGGCTAGAACTTGCAATCCAAAGATTGGTTTGTGGTTACCTCGGCCGTATCCCTAAATAGGAGCCTAGGGACAACCTGAGTCGCCATAATGGCGACTCTGCTTGGGAACTCCTCAGTTAAATTCATTAAATTAGTCTGTAGCCCTACAGAGGAGGAAACCGACCTGTAAAGGTCTCGGTCGACCTGTGTTGTTGTGATTTTTAGAAAAATTCCCAAAAAATATATTAGAAGCTGGCTCCTAAGAAGCAAATGCGTAATACACGATCAAATCCTGATCCAAACAGCCCAGCTGTTGTTGAAAATCTGAATTTAATTCCTAATATCATTAGAAAACAAAAGCAAAAAGAATACCAAACTACTGCTAGTCTTGAAACAGTTCAGCCAATCGGTGTACCAACCCTTGTCAAAATTCTATTTCGGTCAACCCCAAGTTCCCTTGGTTCATCACCTTCTTCTCCAAGCAACTCCTCTACACCTCTATCCCATATCCCTACTACCACTACTACTCCTTCTACTCCGGTTGTTCCTGTCACCCCCGCTGCTCTAGCTTTTCCGCTTATCCCCGTCATCATGGCTAGGTATGCACCCCTACAATTTCCTGCTAATCCCGGGGATATGCTTCAGGATTATCAATCAAAAATCACCTATTTTGATGGCACAACCTCCTACACCGCCCTACAGCATACAAAGAAAATGCAGGATTATTTTGAGAGTTATGAGATTGACGATGAGAGTGTAAGAATGAATATTTTTGTCCAAAGTTTGACCGGAGATGTTAGAACCTGGTTTAGGGCACTTCCACCCAATTCTATAGTAAACCCGGAAGCCTTATACTAGACATTCAATAACAGATGGGAGAAAAAGAAAGACCCCCTGCACATACTGTCCGAGTATGATACTATCAAGAGAGGACCTGGGGAAGCTGTTCTGGATTACTGTGCCAGATTTAACAATGTTTACAATGCAATACCACAAAATTTAAGACCTCCACCTGACCTCGCGTTATACAAATTCCGAGATGGCTTTGATGCCTAGATGGCGTATCAATTAAGGGAAAGAGCCCCTCAAAGCCTCGCAGAAATGCAAGACGCTGCAGTGAGTGTGGAAGCAAATCTAATCGCTAAAAGAAACAGAACTAGAACTCAGAGAAGAACCACTTTCAAAGAAGAACCCTCATCCTTCGATCAGAAGCTAGATGCTGTCATTAGTGGCATGCACAAGCTGGGAGACAGAATAGACAATGTTGAGAGGAAAACTTCATGGGAGGGTCAATAGCCCAATGCCATAAGGAACCCAAACTTCAGAAAAACCCAAAACTCAAACGTTGATAGGGCCAGTCTGGACCATGATATTAGGCCTCCTTTTCAAGAAAACTATGTGGAAGCATCTACATCCGCTGATCCCACAGACGGGACGCATATGAAGATGATAGATTCAGAAAAAGAACATCAAATCTTCCTCATGGAAGAAGACCGACCATACCTTGATACCAAACAATTCCGCACCAAATCGAGAGAGTCCTTCGACTTTAAACAAGGATATGACACTACTATATACGAGGTACACAAACAATACAAATTAAGAACAAGGACTATTGATGTTTCCCCACCCAGCAGAACAAAAGATATCAAACAGCTCAACAAAACTAAAGGGAAGATCACCAATAATCAACGAGCTGGCAGCTCTGCCCCAAACCCCCATCAGGTTACTGTGGAGGATGTAACAGAGACACACTCTCCTATTGATCACCCTCTACCCCCCTCCCACCCAAAAGAAAATCTAAATAGCATCCCTGAACATCTTCCCAAAATAGAGATGCCACAAATGGTCACACACCGTGACACTGACATTCCAAAAGAGAACATAGAGAATATGCCTGAGAAAGAGAAATTCACCACTGTCAACGCCAAGAACTCATTGGAAAAACCATTCAGTTTAGAAGCAGAGATTGGAAAACTCAAGATTTCCATTCCCCTCTCACAACTGGCTAAGCATGATGTATATAGACAACAAATCCAAAGGTCGCTTCAATTACCAGAAGTAAGGGATGATGTAAACGTTTTAGATGATACCCCTGAACTACTGTTCAGGCCAGAAGTTGACGGAAAAACAACAGACGAACTTGTTCCACCTTTCTATGTCAGCCTGCACATACATGACAAAATACTACATAATGCCATGTTTGACTCATGTGCCTCACATAACCTTATGCCCAAAGCTGTAATGGAAAATTTGAACCTCGATGTCACCATACCGTACAAAGATCTGTATTCCTTTCATTCAAGTCAGTTCAAATGTTTAGGCTTGATCAAAGACCTTTGTGTCTCTCTGGTCCAATTCCCCAACAAGACAATCTTAATGGACTTAGTAGTAGCCAACATTTCCACAAAGTATGGTATGCTTCTATCCAGATCGTGGGGAGCAAAATTGCAAGGATCGCTTCAACTCGACCTCTCTTATGCCACTATATCTGTCTTTGGGCAACCAAAGAGAATTTATAGAGAAACATTAATGAAGTATGTGGTAAGGAGTGAGGAAAAACCCCAAAATTTTCCAATATACTCAATCCATTCTGATATGGATTCGTTTATTTGATTTAATGATAACACCAGCCCTCCAACTGATGATAAGCCGTTATCTTTGGAGCAAGGGACGTACGTCAGTAAGAAAACAGTCGCCAATACCCATGAAATTGTCTCAACAGCTAAGGCAACCAACAAACAACAAGAAGAAAATCCCGAAACACAAATTACCAGTCCGCCCGTTCCCCCAACAACTGTAACTCTTAATACAAACCTCGAAAGAGAAGCCACATGGTATTTGGAGTTTGATGGTTCAGTTAACAAGTTAGGAGCAGGGACTGGAGTGTGTATTTACAATACTTATGATAATCACGCACAAGGCCATGCCTATAGACTCAATTTCAGATGTACAAACAATATGGCGGGGTATGAAGCTCTACTCTTAGGCCTGAAGTTGCTCAAAACCCTGGGAGCTACTACCGTTTCCATCCTAGGTGATTTGGACTTGATTATACAACAAATACAGGGTAACTTTGTCACTAATGATAGTAGAATGAGAGCTTACAGAGCCGTTGCCACCGAATTACTTAACTCCTTCAGTGAAATTAAGCTGGCCAAAATTGCACGAGACCATAATATTCATGCCCATAGCCTAGCCACCTTCGCTAGCACATGCAAGCTCCCCTTTGCACCAAATCACCATTTCCCTGCTGAAATAAAACACAGACCTTCGGTCCCTAACAATGTCAAGGATTGGCAGGTATTCCAAGATGATGCCCAGATTAACAATTTGTTAACCCTGGAGGACAAATTCTCCAACACAAACATTGACATGGATCCGATGGCCGAATCACAACAGTTAGCAGAAGAAAACCACTTGACTCTAACAGCTGCAACAACTAAACAAATCCTAAGCCCAACCATTTTCGACAGTACAAACATAGGACAACTGAAACAAATTTGTTCACAAAAAACAACCAAGATAAAGGATGAGTTTATCGATCTGAAAGGTAATGTTCTGCCTGCCGGCCTTACTCCACTGGAAAACATGTTTGATGACACCGATGTGGCCAAAAAACCAAAGATGGAACCTTTGAATGCTACCATAGAAGAACACAACATAGGAACAAAAGAACACCCCAGAATGATTTAATTATCCAAAAATCTGCCTCCTGACCAAAAACCGAAATATGTGGATTTGTTCAAAGAATTCCAAGATGTATTTGCCTGGAGTTACGAGGACTTGAAGTCCTATGACACTTCAGTAATCCAACATAAAATTCCCTTAAAACCAAATCAAAAGCCATTCAAACAAAAACTTAGAAGAATCAACCCCATGCTTCTTCCCTTGATTGAAAAAGAAATAAAGAGAATGTTTGAAGCAGGTATCATTGCGCCCATCAGATTCTCTGAATGGGTGTCTAACTTAGTTCCCACTAGAAAAAAAATAGGAGAGATAAGACTGTGTGTAGACTTGAGAAATTTAAACCAGATCTCTCTAAAAGACCACTACTCGTTACCCAAAATGGATCATATCTTGCAAAGAGTAGTGGGTTCCTCTAGAATTTCTTTACTAGATGGATTTTCAGGATTTAACCAAATCCTTGTTCACCCAGATGACCAGGACAAAACAGCTTTTACCACACCTTGGGGAACATTCAAGTACGTTAAAATGCCTTTTGGGTTAAAAAACGCCGGCGCTACCTTTCAAAGGGCAATGGATATTGCGTTTGCTAAGGAGATACATGATTTCCTCGTAGTTTACCTTGATGACCTGACCCCATTCTCCAAATCCGACCAAGAGCACCTTAAGCACTTAAGGCAAATTTTCATGACATGTAGAAAATTCGGCATTTCCTTGAACCCTAAGAAGTCCCTGTTCGCCCTGGAGGAAGGCAAGCTTCTAGGACATGTAATATCAAAAGATGGGATTAGAATTGACCCGGAAAGAATTCAAGCCATCCTCCAAATCCTTTATCCAAGAAACATAAAAGAATTGCAAGCATTCCTCAGAAAGATCAATCTCGTGAGGATATTTATCCCAAATCTAGCCGAACTAATAAGGCTATTGAGCAATGCTGAAAAAGGATGCCAAGGTAAAATGGTCTCTTGAGACCAAGCAGGATTTTGAGAGTATAAAAACTATCCTAACCCAAACACCTGTCCTCACGAGCCCTCAATTCGACAAAGATTTTATCATCTTTTCCTTCGCCTCCGAACACACTATAGCTGTTGTCCTTCTGCAGAAAGATGATCAGGGAAATGAGAAGCCAATTTCTTTCTTCAGCTAAGCTTTGAGAGACGCACCCTTGAAATTTCAGATCATGGAGAAGCAAGCCTACGCCCTGGTCAAAGCCATCAAAGATTTTAGAATTTGCATCCTATACTCCCATGTGATTGCCTATGTCCCTAATGTTGTTGTAAAGGATATACTAACTCAAGAGGGAATGGAAGGCAAAAGAGGCAAATGGATTGCCAGTATCCTGGAATACGACATTGAAATAAAGCCCACTAAGCTCCTAAAAGGACAAGGGTTAGCCAAACTAATGTCCGAAACAAACTTACAAGCATCGGACATTAATCAACTGGACGATGAACGGGAGCTGGCGACTCCACAGATCAGTGAGACCTTTATACAATCCCCTTGGTACTCTAATATTTGCTTTGTATTGTTAAACCTGTGTGCTGCCCCAGGATTGTCCAGAACCAAGAAAAGATTTTTAAGGATGAAATCATCAAACTTTTGTGTCATAGATGGTGCTTTATTTTGGAAAAATCATGAAGGTATTCTGCTTAAATGTTTAACTATAAATGAAAATAACAGCGTCATGAAAGAATTCCATGCAGGGGACTGTGGAGGACACTTATATTGGAAATCCACGACTGACAAGATCTTATGGGCTGGTTATTACTGACCCTCTTTATTTGCAGATGTAAAGAAGTTTACTGCCTCATGCCACAAATGCCAAATCTTTGAAGGCAAAAGAAAACTACTGCCCTTGCCCCTTAAGCCTATTTCAACCGAGAAACCTTTTCAACAATGGGGTCTTGACTTCATTGGAGAAATCCATCCCTCTTCCTCAGGCCAATACAAGTGGATCTTGACAGCCACCGATTATTTCACTAAGTGGATTGAAGCCATCCCCTATAGGCAAGCCAATGACTCCACCATTATCCAATTCCTTGAGAGAAATATCCTTTCTAGATTCGGCTGCCCTGAGAAAATTATCACTGACAACGATGCTGCTTTCAAATCCAAAAAAGTCATCAAGTTTTACCATAAATACCGCATCACCTTAGGCCACTCCACAACTTACTATCCTAAACGTAATGGTTTGGCCGAGTCTTCCAACAAAATCCTAATCAATATCATAAAGAAACTGTTGGAAGAAAACAAAAAGAACTGGCACAAGAAGCTCACAAATGCCCTATGGGCAGACAGACTTTCCACCAAAAAATCCATTGGGATGAGCCCTTATGAACTTGTATACGGCATGGAAGCCAAGTTCCCTTCATCTCTGGGCATACCTACTGTCAAATTATTGCAAGAAATTCAAGCTGAACCCAATGACATGCAGAGAAGAGTTAATCAAACCATTCACCTTCAGCAAACCAGAGAACAAGTCTTTAACAGAGCTCAAATACTGCAGGAAAAACTCAAGAAAATGTTTGATAAGAAGACCAAAGCAAAGGATTTCTGGGTGAGCAGCAAAGTTCTAAGATGGGATTCACGAAGAGAAGACAAGGGAAAACACACAAAATTCGATTTTCTGTGGAAAGGTCCGTACATCATCAACGTTGTGCAAGGCAATAATACCTATTTTCTCAAATCTCCAGATGGCAGCACAGCTGAAGAAGGCCTGATCAATGGCCGAATGTTGAAGCACTACAATGATCCTCTTGATTGAAAAGAGTAGATGGTGTTTTACTTTGTACATATTTGTATATACTAGTGTTTTGATTTTTGAAAGAATCCATAATGCTAGAGCACACAGAAGAAAGCAGGCAGTGCTTTACAGTTCAACAACAACACAAGCGAAGCAAAGAGATGTTAACAAGTCTAAAGGTTCAAATCAATCCAACAGTCAGGAAAAAGACGTTCAAAACAGCAGCAACTAAAGACTAAGGCATTCTGACCTGCTGTTCTTGGCTTCTCACAAGGAGAAACCATCCCCAAGTGGAGCGACTGTTAGCCTCCTGCTGCAGCAGGTTACTCATATTTCATGATTGACATTTTTACAGGCCAAATATGTCATACTTTGCATGCTGCAATGCTCCATATTTGCTTAACAGTCTCCAAGCCAAGAAGGCTACTCAGAGTTCATTCTAACTGCCTTCCAAATTTTGAGAAGTTATTCTGTATCGCCAATTTTTAGTTAAAGGGAGCTCCAAACAACTTAATCTTGGTCTCCCTAGGTTTAAATTTCTTGTTTTAGAATATAGAAGAATGTAAATCTGTCCAAACAGCTTAATCTTGGCAGATTCTTAGATAGGTAGAGAATCAAAGGAACCCAACAGCTTAATCTGGGCCCTTGGATGAAATAAGGGTAGTCTGTATATAGGAAAGCATGAAAAAGAAAAAATGAAATGAGGGTTTTGCAAGTCTAAGTGCACCCAAATCAAAAGAAGAAAAAATGTTAGGTAAGTAGGCTGGGTAGGTAGTTTTGAGGTTGCTGAATCTTAATTGCTGATCAGTTCCAGATTTCCAGGTGTCATCTTTACTCAGGACAAGATCAGCAGGCAGTTCTGTGTGAGAAGCTCAAAAACATGTATAACTAACTTCCTGTCTCCATATCCCCCAATCATTAATTAATTTCCCCCAAAAGAGGTTAAGATCTGCTTGATACCTCTTAAGTTCCATCATTTTCATAGCATTAGCTTGGGTGAAGATCTGCTTTGCTCAAAGATATTCCATATTCTCTCGATAAGGTTCTATCCCCTTGTAGCAACCTAAGATCTCCTAAACTTAGCGCTTTCTCACCATCTCCATATTAACCATTCACATTATTATTTAGCTCCCTATATTTTCCCATCCCCCTACTAAAATTATGTAAATTATCCCCTATGTAAATATCCCTCCCCCTGGTTGAAAAAAAACCATAAGTACCCCCAGGAATTGCTCAATTTACCTGAAACTTAGCAAGAACCCTCATGCTGCCCCTTCAAACCAGTTTCTAAATACGCTGGACTAGTTCGAGAGTATAAACTCCCTTTGAGGTGATCGGACTCCTTCCAAAGCCTCAAATGCCTTTCAGACCCACTTACTCACTCCTTCCGACCGAAACAAACCTCTTGCCAACTTCCTTAGCACTCCGCAGATCCTAGTAAACCCAGATCGCATCGCAAGATCGCAATATCATGTCCATGCAAGTTGTGACCCATCTGTTGTCACCTGACGCGATATCGCGATATCGACGATCGGCGATCGCAAGCGCCAAATTTCCAACTAAAGCACCTTCCCGTTCCCCGCCGATGCGATATTACGATCGCATCGGAGAAGTTCATCGCATCGCCTTCAGTATCAGCACCCCACCATGTCACTTCTGTACCAGGGACCCACCGCAGGCTGACGTCATCCGCCGTACTGCTGACGTCAGTAGCCAGAAAGCCGAAAATTCGTGCAGGAAGAGAAATCGCACTTCGGAGCTCCAGAACAAGAAACATAGGCAGTTTTCGATGCCCGATTAGTGGGAAGCGCTGATCGCGCATCGCTACGGGAAATAGGCTGTTTCGAGGAATCTTTGGGGAATCATTTGATTCCTTGGGCCGTTTTGCGCTGAAAAGACCCGAAATCGCCCGATCGTGCCAAATCGATCCGGTTTAAAGACAACAAAGGACCAATGACAGAGATTAAAGTGTATCAGGTCAAATCTTCAGGTAACAAGCGTGTCAAAGAGTATCAGCAGGCGCCAAAAGCCATCCATGTAGCGACAAAGAGTATCAGTGAAAATCTTAGCAGTGGCCCAAAGCAAGAGAACATTTAATACCTTCCAGCAAAGTCCAAGAAAGAGGGCGAAGTCACTCAAACACCCTCAAATCATAATCATTGCATATTACCTTGCATCAGATCAGAGTTACAGATCCCGAAGCACAATTAATCCTATAGCACCGCATCGAGCCTCCAAGGACCACAATTGCACTCCTTTCGATTCAGCTGCCTCTAGCGCAGCCCAAAAGACTTAACGACATTTAATTCCAATAACACTTAGATTTTAGAAAAGATCTCCAACAGACCTGTTTAGGTCAATTGTAATGAATGACTTTATGATATTTTGCTTATATATACCACCTTGAACGATGTAGTAAGGGGTTGGTTGGTTGGTTAGTTAGTGAGTCGAAGAGATTGCTTGATCTTCTTCTCAACATTTTCTCCAATGAGAGACCCTCACTGTAACTGTCATACTTTTCTATAATCAAAGATTGCTGAAAGCATGGATTTCGGAACTGCTTGATGTGTTCAATTGGCCAAGGAGTGATTACGGAATTCTTGTGCTTCTACATGATTCAATAAGTGTTTCTCACCTCTGTTAATTTTCATGATTTTTCCACCTTTCCGCCAACTAAATTGCAGAAAAAAAGAATAGCTTAAGATTTGTTTGACTACACCTTAAGTTCAATTTCTGTACTTTTTTATGTTTTCATCAGAAATAGCTATGAGCATGTATACTTAAATGATCTTGTTTACGCTATTTCTTTCACATATGAATCAGAATTTAGGAATTCTTAATTGCTCCTAGATCACCATTCATCCATTTCTCCTCTTTTTCAGTATGATGAAATGATTCTCCTTTGCCTTTCATATCTGATTTCCATCATTCCATCCTTTCGGTAGATTGATAATTGTATCATGTGTGGCTGCCTCGCTCCCTAATCCTCTTATGACCAAGAAGAGGCAATAGCAAGCCTTACTCCATGAATCCATGCCCAATGGTTTGAAACTTATCACACCTTACCCTGCCCCTTTGCTTGAGAATCCTACCTTCCATCCAAACCCAAACGAAAAACCCCTGAGCCAAAAGCTAGCCTAAAATCATCAGCAAGGTTGAATCATTAAGAGAGAGCCCTCTCTGATTGCAGGTGGGCTAGAACCTACAATCCAAAGATTGGTTTGTGGTTACCTCGGCCGCATCCCTAAATAGGAGCCTAGGGACAACCTGAGTGATAACACAATCCTCTCCATATTGTCTATGATTACTTGGAGTCTTCCACAATTTCATATATCTCCTCTCTTAGGAACGACCAAAATGATTGATAAAAATTAGCCATGAAACTATCAAGTCCTCGTGCTTTAGTTTTAGCCATGCCCATCACCACCAATTCCACCTCTTCTAACGAAACAAGTCACATTAAATCTATGTTTTGATCCATTGTAATTAGATAAGGGATTCCCTCAAAATCCAATTGATATGATCCAAACAATTATGCTAAAATAGCTAATTAACTAGAGCATGGATATTTATCTAAAATTAGAGAGTGAGTTAACTAACCATTGATTCAAGTTAAGTAATAGTTGAATTTAGTGTGTGGTTGAATGTCAAGTTATTTTAGGGAAGTAGCTAGTTCGAAAAGGTTAAATACCCTTCACCCTGTTCATTGAAATAATCAAGTTTTGTGTGATCAATAAAAGCGCCCTCACTAGTGTGTTTTGTGTGTGAAATTTTTGGTTTGGCTCCTTTGCCTTTCCAACAATTCAGTATTAGTGTTGAGGAAGGATGACAATATTTTTGGAGACGGCAGAGCGAGTCAAGAAGAGGGAAAGTAAAAAATATTCATGATTTTTTTAGTCTGCAAAATTGTCGAATAATTAGTGAAGCAAAATCATGGAATAATTATTCTTGGATCAACCCTCCTCCCCTTTTGTCATAAATTTCAGGAAACTTAGTGAGTTGGATTGCCTTGATGATATTATGAAATTGTTCTTAAGTGGAGGAGGTATAGTCTTCTCTTTCTCATCTTAGAAGGTGTCTTTTTAAGAATATTAGCATAACTTCTTGGACTAACAACTTCACACTTCTTCTAGTTTTCAGTTTGCCTTTTGAGGACAAAGATTCCTATTTCAATTTTTTCTTCAAATTTCTCCTTTGTGGACTTGGTGCCTGCATCATTTTTGCGTGAAGGTTCATGTGGAATTCATTTGTTGGAGCCCACAATGTTATCTATCTCTTGCAAGATTTTTAACTTTTTTTTGAGCTTGTTTACTTCAACCCTTAATGATACAACTTATTCTTCATGCTTCTCACAATCTTCTTCCTTCCCTTTTAGCTAGAATTTGGTCACTTCTTCAATTCTTCTTTCTTCTTCAAGTTGGGTCTTCAAGGAGATAATTTATTCATTAAACCTTTTCTCCTTTTGATGAACTTTAGTTTGCAGCTTTATTAAGTCTTCAAATTTTTATTTAAGATGACTTGTCAGTGTTTTGTCTCTCATTTTTTCCTCTTTTACCTCAGTCTTTAAGCTAGGATCTTCCTTTTTAGCCTATTTTGAATAAATATCTTCTATCCCTTCCTACATATATTTAGCAGAGGATCAATGCCCTACATTCTCTTTTATAGGATATGATAAGCTTCTTAGTATTGTATCCATTGATCTTGTATCGTCTTCTTTTGAATCCCTTGTGGTTTTATCTCCAGTAAAAACTACAAATTATATACAATCTAGGGCTTTCAAATAGGTCTCCATAGACATGCTCCATAATTCATAGTTGATTCCATAAAATATGGGAGGTAGTGGAAACATGATAGTTAGGTCAACTTGATCTCCATCATATTCTAATATTCATTGTTTCCAACAACAACTGATTCTTAGATTTCAATTAATTACAACATGGAGGTACACATTCAAGTTCTGTAGCACATTGATTTTCTACTATAGGCTTGAACCATCATAATTTTGTGATTATACCATTGTGGCATCAAATCAAAACATAGATTATGCAACTGTATGATTCATTGTTGATTGATCCCAATGTTGTATCTCAATGACACGATGACCCCTATACTAGAACACAACAAGACATACATATTATTTAATCAATTAAGAGCCATGTGCACGAATATTAAAAAAAACTACTTGATACATGCTCATACTATATTTGACCATAAATTCATGATTAATACTTCTTACGAATCAAACCACTTGAATGATTTCCTTCGGCAAAGTTACAATTCATCCATCTTCTCGAGAATTACTTAGGGTGATTAGTGTTGGTCCAAGGTTTTGGTTTACACTTTGCTAATGTTGTAAATACAAGAAAAATAATGTTGTCATTGCATTAGGGTATATCACCTACTCCCTAATCTATAATAATATCAAATGGAGAGTCAACATAGCCATGCACCATAACAATGTGAATCCAAGTGTGGTTGGACGTAAGAACTTGTATTATTACAAATATGTCCACAAGTTACTCTTATTATCCATCAACATATAGATATTTATATCTATTTTGTGGACCAGAATTTTTTAGGCCGCCCATATATCATTTTTTATGATTTTACACGTCGTGGTTAACATGAATCACAAATATTTAACATTATTTTTATTTAAACAATATAATCATTGAAGATGAGAAATCCCAATTTCAAAACAAACCCAAATAACTTAGAACCAAATAAATAAAATACTTGGGTATCAAAGGCCACATATCAGAACTGGGAAGTTGAATTATATACCTATGGACTTAGTGCCTTGAAGCACAAAAGTAGAGAGTATAACGATGACTTCAAAGACTGGACCAAAAGTCGTATTATGTAGAAATAATATGGAAAGCATTGACCCTCTCCAAATGAGCTGGAAATAGAAGTGTGGGTGACCACAAAGCATAGTCTCTCAAACAAAGGATGGCCTAGAAAGCTTCTCGAGGTCACCACCAGAATACCCCAAACAAAAATGTATAAAATGAAAAAGTAGGAGAAAGAGATGACTATAGTTTCCATTGCCCCATCACCTTCAGGACCATCATGCTTTGACGATGCATTTACCCATTTATGGTATTTTTAAACAACGTATTGTGATGAATGTGGAAGGAAAGGAAAGTTGTTAACATACAACTGCAAGCCCATGGAATGACAAGTAGTGTGTGTGACACCATTCTTAATGAAAACATTCCTCTCATAATCTCTCTCCTCGTTAATGCTGTCTCACGAGGCTCACTCTTGTACTCCATAGCCTAACCTCTGAAAGCTCCCACAAACTTATCCATTCCTACAATAAGCTAGAGTGCACATACGGAACATTGTTTGTGGATATTGAAAACATCAAACTTTCCACATTTAAAATGACAAGACCATAATTGGGTTGTTTGACCCTCGTCACTATTTATTATGCCACCTTGCATGAAGAGAGGGATAGTTGGAAAATCTAGCTAATTTTTTTGAACTTTCATGAAACCCCTAAGAGTATTAATCCCCCATTGCAACGTAATATACAGACAAAGAAAATCCCAATCATCACATGCCATACATGTATATAGGAAGCTCGTCATTCCTGTGTCCTATATCCACCATGAATTTGTTAACCTAGAAATACTTGAACCATAGAAAAATTGAAACATATTGGGAGACTTAATAAGCAATTATACACTCTATATCGATGTATCCACATTGCAATTTCCATAATCTTTTGCAAATAATAAATTTAATCTTTTTGTAACTTCCATTCTATCCTGTAGAGGCTGAGGTAGATCAATATGAGTATTTGAAGAAGAAAAGCCCATGTTTTCAGTCAGCAACTCCCTTCCCGTCCCATTTAGTATGTAATACTTTTATGTAATCATAACCTCTCAAGAGATAGGAAATATTTGATGCGATTCCTTTTGGTTGCCATATAGAATAATTTTAGAAATTGTATGTCCATCAAGAATTATTTGTACATAATTCACCACCATTAAGGAATCCCCTATGATTTGTAATAACTTGTATCTTTCTTTGGGATATATCTCAAGTTTTGTTTCAAGAGCCATGAACTCAGAATAATTTTTATTGTCCACCCTACAATACTTAGCATAGATTCTCAAGGGATTTAATTTATCATGCTAGAAAATGCCTCCAAACCTTGCAATACTTGGATTTCCTTTAGAATCCACATCAAAGTTTAATTAAATAAAATGCATAGGACGAAACCTATGACTTGATGTATCAACAACTTGTTTATTTAGGATCCCTGTGGGTTTTCTGATTACCATTATTCTATGTAGGCTTATATTTCCAAGCATAGGAGCCTCCATGACTTCAAACTCCTGATCTTTTGATGTCCAGGGTATGATCAAGTGGGTTTCTCAAATGTTTGAGAACATTTGATCCCGAATCTTTATTGGATTTCTCTTCTTATCCTTGATGATTCAATAATTACACTCCTTCCATGGATTCCACAAGATAAATCCCAATGTAAATTTTGTAGCTCTCTTAATAATTGGATTCTTGAAACGACTTATGAACCTTTGAATCATTGTTTCCTGAAAGATCTCAGTAGGTTCCTAGAAGTTGATAAAAATTATAGGAAATAGTTTCCAAACTTTTATTGCCTAATGCATGAAATAAATAAATGATTAAATGATTCCTCTTATTTACCACATAGATAACAAATTGAAGGCCCTTCCACAACCTTCTTATGAATCTTTCCCATGTCAAAAGATGGTTCCATGCAATTAACCATAAGAAGATAGATTTTCTTTTCCAATCTACATCAATCTATATAGACTTTCGCAACAACTCCTTGTCCAATTTTTTATGCACCACAACAATCGAGTAGGCCTCTTTAACTGTGAAGGACCCTATAGAAAGAGTTCCCCATATCAATATTTTTGAATCATCTTAGGATCTAATCATCCTTTGTGACAAATCCTTATGCAATATTTCCCAAGGGAGACTCTTTATAAATTTGGCCCAAGCTTTCTTTTGTTTCCAAGATCTCCAAGATTACTATCCCCATCTCCTTGACAATACTCTGTTCCTTTTGTAAAACCCATATGTTTCAAGAGTATTTTAATTTGTCTAAGAGTAGGATCATCCTTCAACCTTGGCATTTGTTTCCATGCTTCATCCCAAAACTGTGCCTCCTCTTTTGACTCAATATCCCAAAACACATTATTTTGTAACAATATCCCATTGATGTTTGGTTAAACCCATAAGCTGGGACCTGAAATATTTTTATCATAAAGAAGCATATCTTACTATGTATGTAAAGTGACATATTTTCTTAACCAAATTTATATCAAATTTGGTCCCCTCCTTTTATCCATTGCCACCAAAAATTAGTGCCAAAATTAGTATTCATGATTCCAGGATCTCGTAAACCTAGGCCATCTAAATGTTTGGTTAAAATAAGCTTCTCCCAATGAAGTAACGACCATGGCCTAGCCTTTTTGGCTCCTTACTGTTGTTGCACAGAATTTCTAGGCATCGTGATAACGCTCAGATCGGGGGTTGTCACCCTGATCCTCAATCTCTCCGTTTAAGCTCTCTCCCTAAACCACACTAAGGGGGGTATACCCTATGGGAAAGTGGAATGAAGAAGAACTAGTTGGGAACCAACCAGTTCAGGAGACATAGTGAAGTGATCAAGTACTTGATTAAGATTTAGCAAGACTTATAGGATTTGATTATATTTTAAACGATTGATACAAGTGCCTTATGGAGTCAAGAATCTTGCTAGGGAAATTAATACCAAGTAATTGATTAGCAACTACTACTTAGATGAATGACTATTTTATATGAAATGCAGATCCTAAAACTAATATGAGATGCAAAAAGCTTGGTTAATTTTAGTTAAATGCCTATTTAAATGTGAACCCTTCAATCCTTTCTGTGTTGCGCCTAATTTCGTAGTAATTGGTAGAGAGAAGATCAGGAGAAGCACACTAGGGTGTGATTAACGATACCTCTCCTGAAATTATAACATACCCGGTGCCTCCGGTGCTGTAGATAACTGTGGCTCTGATGACTGCAAGGTCACCGTTTTAAGTACTATTAAAATAGGCTTCTTAAGAAAAGACGGATGGATATCTATCTGTCTATCGACCAAGCTTATTCTTGGAAGTAAATTTTATTTATGCATAGCTAACTTATATGCAAATGCACCAGATGATGAGAAGATGAGATGAGGTTAGATTCAAGCATGAAAAAACACTTATGCCACAAAAGACCTCAATTACCTAAATGAAATGCTCGCCTCTTTTTAGATGAAGTCTTAGAAAATAAACTCCTGAAGATACTATAGTTAAAACACCAGCTTATTTCAAATCTTCTTGATACAATTTAGCTCAAAGAGAACAAAAATTACTTTGCAATTCAATTTCATTGACAATGGATGCTAAAAAAAATACTCAATTTAATATGCATTTTATCACAATTCCATGATAGAGTACTTAATTTTCCTAAATTAATTTTAGGACAACAGTAATTTTTTTTTTATGAAAATAGTAATATGACAATGAAAATAGTAAGCTATCAATGATATCTTTATGCCAAACATTTACTGAAATTTTCCCAAACTTGCCCACTTGAATTATAAAAAAATTTCAGCGTGTTATGATGTGATTTCCACAATTATATCAGATCTGATATAGTTATTACAACAAGTAATTAAAACATGAAATAAGCCTAATGATGAATGCGAAACTCAAGAAATTAATTCCTTAATGTATTAGACAACTTAGGGATTGATTTTACACTAACCCACATGAAATTTTGTCACTGTTATATTTCAGACTTCAGAAAGAGAATTATTTAGAGATAACAGTCACCCAAAATGTAGATCTAGGCCAAATTCTTGATACACATCAAACATAAATGACTTATTAATTTATTTAGCCAATTTTTTAGTTAATTTCAAACCACTTAGAGGTGTTTTCCATGACTATTAGAAAGGTATATGACTGTTGTAGAAAATACTGAGGAAAAATATGGTTTAGAGATCAAACCCTTAGGCCCTACGCCTTGAGGATCACTTGCCCAATTTGCCAAAAGAATTTCAATATCTGAAACACAAATTTTTACCAAATTTTCTGCAAAAACCGATCAATTATTAGCTTCATAAAATCAAATATTCAAATCATAAATGGAGCAAGGGAATCTAGGGCCAATGAGAGCTAGCACTAGGGCCAATAGAACTAGCGTTGGGCTAGGAGAAAGCAGATCTGGGCTTAGGAGCCCCAAAACTTGAAACCTTGTTTTGAAAAAACTTATTTTGCTTCATATCTTCAGATTTATTGCAAAATATTTAATGGCTAGCCTTTTAATAAGATTTGGGATAAGATATTTCCCTCTAGGGCTTAGATCTGTCTCAAAACCTACAAATCTGCTTGAAAAATCTGAGATCTAAATATTTAATTGGCTCATCTCTCAGATCTATTCCTGCAAACAATCCTTGAGCCTAGATCTTGCCCTCTAGATTCTAGAACTAGCTCAGATCTGAAGATTTTCTTGGTTGATTTCTCAGATCTATTCTTGGACACAATCATTGAGCCCGGATCTTGCCCTCGAGGGTCTAGATTTAGGTCATATCTAAAGGTTTTCTTGGCTGATTTCTCAAATCTATTCCCGCACAAGTGAAAATAAAAAAACCTAATACCCAATATGTACAAAAATAAAGAATATCCAAAAAACCCAAGGGTTAAAATTCGAAATTATGTTACAAAATTTTAGGTCTACACAAGTAAATAACAGATCTACACAAATAATTTATAGATCTATACAAATAATTTATAGATCTATCAGATCTAAGGAGTATGAGTCCAATTCTGCTCCTAGATCGGATAATCTAAGGCTCTTAATAGCTTAATCTATCAAAAATTCCACAAAATATTTAAAATATTTTGAAATTTTAAAGAGGTACTAGCCCAAAAACACCATGCAGAAAAAATATTATCGTTAGATAAACCCTGAGGCTTATACGAAGTAGTCTCTTCAGAAATTATGTGTTGAGAGTTGGCTGGTCCAACCAATAACTATCCCCAAATGCTCAATGAGAACTTGAGAGACCTTTACCAAACACTAGATCAACCATCAAATCAAGTAGAGAAATAGAACAACAATAAAATTATGAGGAAATAGAGATACCTGCTACTTCAATCAAAATTAAAAATGTTACCCTAGATCCAACAATCTGAATAAGATACATGTATTGAGATTATTCTAAGAGAGCTATTGATTGATAGTGCTCACATAATATTAAGAAAAAATTAAAACAATGTTATGAGAAATTCATGAAGAGGAACACTACAACACTTTGAAACCCCAAAGACTTTTGCATTAATTCAAAAAAGTATACAAGAGAGCTTGAGAGCTTAGTACACGATCCAAAGATCGAATGATCTCAACTGACAACTCACCTCCTATTTAAAGATAAATCTTCCAACGGCTAGTTCGAGTGATCCTTGTCAAAGTAATCTCAACCATTGATGAGGATCAAAATTTCTTTTAATGTCATCCGTAAAAATTTTAAATATTGAGAAAATTTTAATTTTTTTTCAATTAAATGCATTTTAATTAATTCAAAAATTAAAATATTGAAATAATTTCCTCAAAATTTTGACGTTCACTTCATCTGAGTGACCAAAGGCTTAAAATTTAGCAAAATAATCAATTGACCTTAGTCCCTGGACCTCTTAAAATTTAATTTTTAAAGGACCCATGAATTTTTCCTTTGGAAAATTTAAATTTACCTAGGATCTATAACTAATTAAATTTATTGCTTACGATTTTAATTAATTTTGTCCAGAAAATTTAATTAATTAACATATGAGGGGATAAATTATTTTTCTAACCCCCAAGACACTTTACATCATGATTTTTACATTTTTTACATCTCAAGGGGGGAACTCATCTGAAATAGACCCTCACAGACTACCCATTCTGCGACAGAAATATAATCCAACAGACTAAGAAATTTGTAATAAAATAACCTAATCAAATAGTTAGGATTATTCCCAAATCACTCTTACACATACTCGATCTATAACACTAGGACTCGCCTAAGATCCTGGTGACAAAATTCATTCTGGCTTTGGGGTAAGGCTGAAGGAAAACTCTGTCAACCATCCAAGAATGGATTGACGAGAAGAAAAACTTCCCGGAATGTAGATCGTTACCAAAAAAATAGGTTTACTTAGGAAATTACATACATGATACGGATCTGCTGAGGTTATTTACATTATACACATGCACACTGGGTTTACATTATAAGATGATCCTTAGGCTAATGATGATAGTTGAATGACATAGCTACGTCGATCAGGCACTATCCCTTTTACGAAAAAGGGGGTGTACTCCTATGGGTGGTTGACACGTAGTGGTCAACATCTGGCTCTACTTGGGGACACGTTGCTACAACAAAAGAATGTGAGAATCCAGAATCTGCATCCATGCAATGCACAACATAACATAAGTAGAGTCCATCCAAAAATCATCATATAACGTTAAGCATAGGAAATATATAAACTAGTCTAATAACATAAAAAACACAAATCTAACTTCAAAATGAAATACTGAAATAACAGGGCATAAGGTTAGAAATACAATACAAAGATGACCCATGGCATCAGATGCATTCAATATAGTGCATATTGGGCATTTTCCTGCTTTTAACAAAATCTGTCGACTATTTCTCGGATGTGCCATGTCCAATACTACATATAATAGGACTTTTCCTATCCGAAAATCAAGCTGCTTACAGCCATCTGATGCATCAAATCACTTTCTCATTCTCTTTCTCTTTCTCTTGCATCTTTTCTTTATGGCAGGCTATATCACTAATGACGTGGAACATTCTACTTCAAAGCTTTCAGAAGAAGTATGTAATATATGTGTGACATGTCTTTCTTGATTTTGCATCTGCTCTGTCAAGAATGATGGATCAGTCTAGAGGTGTCATGAGTTATAACTTGATCTTCTATGACTGGTGGATTAACCTTGTGAGCATCAACCTGATTTTTATCATTTTCAATTTTATCTGGGTCACCTTCAATTAACCACTTTTCAATTGAACAAATGACCCCCTCATAATAAGATGGAGCTTGTTGCATTATATAAGGAGGCTTATGATCTGTTGATGTTTCCTTGTTTCTTTCATCCTCTGACCGATGTTGAAATTTCTGTACCTGTATTGTTATGGCTTCCATCTGGCTAGAGTGTTCAACCTTCATCGCATTGACTTCCTTGGCATGGTTGTCCTCCATGGTTAATAACTTTTTCTGAAGACATATCTGGCTAGCTTCCACATCTTTTATTACATTTTCATTCTTTTCTTTCATGCCCATGAAAACATTTCGTATATACTTTATCTCTTTCTTATGATTTCCCTGCTAATTATTATAATCGAATCTCATGATGTTCATTTCTTCATCCATAGTTGACAACTTGTTCCGAGTCGCACTTATTTCTTCCTGATAACTTCCTTCCATGGCAGTCACTTGATTTGAATGATTGAATTCCATGATCGTCATATTTTCCTCTAGGGTTAATAACTTGTTTTGCATAGAATTAATTTCCGTGTCATGATTAGCTTTCATAGTTTCCATTTCCTTAGCATACTGACTTTGCATGTCAGTTACGTGATCAGAGTGTTTAATTCTCATGATTTCCATCTCCTTATCATGTTTTTCCAGGTGAGTGTATAAAGTTTTCAGATCCTTGACGTAATCAGTTACAAATTTTTCTTGATTAAGCTCCATATTTTTTACGAGATGCATTAGTTATTCTATAATTTTCTTATGATTTTCCCTTTCAATAAAGACACCAATTTGACAACTTGTCCTTGTCTTCCCACTATCATGGATTTGATCTGTAACTCTACAAGTGGATGGCACATTCTGATATGGAGAATTGTCTTGAAATCTTTCATTGATAGTTGGATCCTTCACAAGATCACTTTCATTCTGTTGCATAGTTTTAGGGGCACAAGGCGAGCTATCTTGATAACCATATCTACCTTTAAAAGCGTTGACAATGTCTTGTAAAGAAGCGAAAGAATCTTTAGAATAATTATTATACGAATTCAAAGCATCACCCTCCCAAGAAAAGGAAAATAGACGCATTTTGACATCTTCATGATCATAATGTGGAGAATAAAAATATCTGAGTATTGTATGAGTAAACCTACATAGATTCTTTCTAACAACGACTGAATCACCACCCGAGAACAAAGACAATTTATGAATGGCCACTTCTGGAATATCATGGAGAACATTAGTAAAATGAAACGGAGTAAATGAATCATCCATGATGAATTGTTTAAAGGAATAATGAGGGACCAAATGGATGATAGAGAGAGATCCTTGTTCAAGAAAATCAAGAGATCCACAAGAAGTGAGCTTCTAGTAGAAATTCTTGTAAGAAATGAAAGAATTAGAGTCAGCACTTGAACATGAATCTAACTCTAAGATCCAAAAGGCAACAAACAACCGGATATAAGGGGGGCTTCTTATCTAAGAAATAATAAGTGGAAGAAGTGGAGTCACCACCCAAACCTGAAACAAACCGAATTGTCCAGCTGCTAAAGGTGTAGATGAAATGATTAATGAGATGAAGAAATATACGATGATGAAAAGATCAAATGACGCTAGGAAATGTTGTGCCGCTTGACAGGCTAATGAATGGCGGAAAAGAGGAGATGTGCCAAGGAGTGTTGACTTTGCTAGCTTAAATGAATGTTAGAAAGATGAAAGATGAATGGTGAATGTTGTTGAAACACCGAGAATAAGAGATCCTTGGAAAGGGAACAAAAAATTCCGGTAAAAATGATAAATATGATATGAGGAGAATGAACTTAAAATGTCGTTGAAGCGTGGAGAATAAAATATCCCCGGCAACGATGCCAAAAAATGTTGTCGCACAGAATGTCTAGGCACTGTCACAACACTCAGATCAGGGGTTGTCACCCTAATCCCCAATCTCTCTATTTAAGCTCTCTCCCTACAGTAGGCTAAGGGGGTTAGACCCTATGGAAAAGTGGAATGAAGAAGAACTAGTTGGGAACCAACCAGTTCAAGGGACACAGTGAAGTGATCAAGTACTTGATTAAGATTTAGCAAGACTTAAAGGATTTGATTAGATTTTAAACGATTGACACTAGTGCCTTATGGAGTCAACGATATTCCTAGGGAAATTAAGACCAAGTAATCAATTAGCAACTGCTACTTAGATGAATGACTATTTTATATGAAATGCAGATCATAAAACTAATGTGAGATGTAGAAATCTTGGTTAATTTTAGTTAAATGCCTATTTAAATGTGAACCCTTCAATCCTTTCTGTGTTGAGCCTGATTTCATAGTAATTGGCAAAGAGAAGATCAAGAGAAGCACACTAAGGTGTGATTAATGATACCTATCCTAAAATTCTAACATACCTGGTGCCTCCGGCGCTGCAAAGAACTACGGCTCTGATGACTGCAAGGTCATTGTTTTAAGTACTATTAAAACATGCTTCTCAAGAAATGACAGATGAAGATCTATCTGTCTATTGACCAAGCTTATGATTGGAAGTAAATTTTATTTATGAAAAACTAACTTATATACAAATCCATCAAATAATGAGAAGATAAGATGAAGTTAGATTGAAGGATGAAAAAACACTTATGCCGCAAAAGCCCTCAATTACCCAAATTAAATGCTCACCTCTTTTTAGATGAAGACTTAGAAAATAAACTCTTGAAGATACTATAGTTAAAACACTAGCTTATTTAAAATCTTCTTGATACAATTTAGCTCAAAGAGAACAAAAAGAACTTTGAAATTCAATATCAATGTCAATAGATGCTCAAAAAATACTTAGTTTAATATGCATTCTATCACAATTCCATGACAAAGTACTTAATTTTCAGAAATTAATTTTTAGGAAAGCAGTAAGAAAAACTTTATGACAGCAGCAATATGACAATGAAAGAAGTAAGCTATCAATAATATCTTTAGGGCAAAAATTTACCGAAATTTTTCCAAACTTGCCCACATGAATTATCAAAAAATTTCAGCCTGTTATGATGTGATTTCCAGAATTATATCAGATCTGATATAGTTATTACAACCAGCAATTAAAACATGAAATAAGCCTAATGATGAATGCCCAACTCAAGAAATTAATTCCTTAATGTATTAGACAACTTAGGGATTGATTTTAGAATAACCCACATGAAATTTTGTCATTGTTATATTTCAGACTTCAAAATCAGAATCATTTAGAGACAACAGTGACCCAAAATGTAGATCTAGGCCAAATTCTTGACACACATCAAACATAAATGACTTATTAATGTATTTAGCAATTTTTTAGTTAATTTCAAACCATTTAGATTTGTTTTTCACCATTATTAGAAAGGTATATGACTGTTGTAGCAAATAGTGAGGAAAAAGATGGTTTAGATATCAAACCCTTAGGCCCTAGGCCTTGAATATCACTTGCCCAAGTTGCCAAAAAAATTTCAATATCTGAAACACAAATTTTTACCAAATTTTATGCAAAATCCCATCAATGATTAGCTTCAGAAAATCAAATATTCAAATCATAAATGGAGCAAGGGAATCTAGGGCCAATGAGAGCTAGCACTAGGCCGAATAGAACTAGCGTTGGGATAGGAGAAGGCATATCTGGGCTTAGGAGCCCAAAAACTTGAAACCCTTGTTTTGAAAAAAATTATTTTGCTTCAGATCTTCAGATTTATTGCAAAATATTTAATGGTTGGCCTTGTAAAAAGATTTGGGATAAGGTATTACCCTCCAGGGCCTAGATCTGTCTCAAGACCCCCAGATGTGCTTGAAAAATCTGAGATCTGAATATTTAATTGGCTGATTTCTCAGATCTATTCCTGCAAACAATCTTTGAGGCCAAATCTTGCCTTCCAAGTTCTAGATCTAGTTCATATATGAAGATGTTCTTGGTTGATTTCTTAGATCTATTCCTGGACAAATGAAAAGAAAAAACACAATACCCAGTATGTACAAAAATAAGGAAAAACCAAAAAACCCACGTGTTAAAATTCAAAATTATGTTACACAATTTCAGATCTACACAAGTAAATAACAGATCTACACAAATAATTTACAGATCTATACAAATAATTTACAGATTTATCAGATCTAAGGAGTATGAGTCCAACTCCACTCCCATATATGATAATCGAAGGCTCTTAATAGCTAGATCTATCAAAATTTCCACAAACTATTTAAAAGATTTTGAAATTTTAGAGAGGTACTAACCCAAAAACACCCTGCAGAAAAAGGATTATCGTTAGATTAATCCCGAGGCTTATATGAAGTAGGCTTTTTAGAAAATATGTTTTGAGAGTTGGATGGTCCAACCAAGAACTATCCCCATATGCTCAATGAGAACCTGAGATATCTTTTGCAAACACTAGATCAACCATCAAATCAAGTAGAGAAATAGAACAAAAGTAAAATTCTAAAGAAATAGAGATACCTGCTACTTCAATCAAAATTAAAAATGTCACCTTAGATCCAACAAACTGAATAAGGTACCTGTATTCCGATTATTCTAAGAGAGCTATTGATTGATAGTTTACACATAATATTAAGCAGAAACTAAAACAATGTTACTATAAATTCATGAAGAGGATCACTACAACACATTGAAACCCCAAAGACTTTTGCATTAATTCAAAAAAGTACACAAGAGAGCTTGAGAGCTTAGTACACGATCCAAAGATCGGATGATCTGAACTAACAACTCACCTCATATTAAAGATAAATCTTCTATGGTTAGTTCGAGTGATCCTTGTCAAAGTAATCTCAACCATTGATGACGATAAAAACTCTTTTAATCTCATCCATCAAAATTTTAAATATTGAGGACATTTCAAAATTTTCAATTAAATGCATTTTAATTAATTCAAAAATTAAAATTTTTCATTAATTTCCTCAAAATTTTGACTTTGACTTAATCCCAGGGAACAAAGGCTTAAAAGTTAGCAAAATGATCAATTAACCTTAGTTCCCAGACCTCTTAAAATTTAATTTTTAAAGGACTCATGAATTTTGTCTTTGGAAAATTTAAATTTACCAAGGACTTATAAGTAATTAAATTTCTCGCTTAGGATTTTAATTAATTTTGTCCAGAAAATTTAATTAATTAACTTATGAGGGGATATATTAGTTTTCTAACCCTCAAGACACTTTACATCATGATTTTTACATTTTTTACATCTCAAGGGGGAAAACCCATCTCAAATAGACCCTCACAGACTATCCATTTCTGCGACACAAATATAATCCAGCAGACTAAGAAATTTGTAATAAAATAACCTAACCAAATAGTTAGGATTATTCCCAATTCACTTTTACATAGACTTGATCTATAACACTAAGACTTGCCTAAGATCCTGGTGACAAAATTCATTTTGGATTTGGGGTAAGGCTGAAGGAAAACATTGCCGACCATTCGAGAATGGATCGATGAGACAAAAAACCTCCTGGAATGTAGATTGTTACCAAACAAATAGGTTTACCTAGGCAATTACATACACGACACGGATGTGCTAAGATTATTTACATTATACACATGCAGACTGGGTTTACATTATAAGATGATCCTCAAGCTAATGATGATAGTTGAATGACAAAGATATGTCGATCAAGCACTATCCCTTTTACGAAAAATGGGATGTACTGCTATGGATGGTTGACACGTAGTGGTTAACACTTACCATAAAGCATGAGTCCATAAAGATGAGAATTTAGCTACAACAGTTTTTGGAAGAGGCATAGCCACAATCTGATATACAATAATGGCTTGTAAGACTGCCTTAGTGAGAACTAATATTCATGTGAAATTAAGGATCCTAAATGTCCAATTTTGAATCTTGTTTGACAATTTTACGGTTAAATATTTCCACTAGGATCTCCTTTTAGGATATAAAACCAATGGGATCCCCAAACATTTAACAGGAAATTTATCACAATGGAACGGAAAAAAATAATAGGACAGTTAAGGAAAAATATATAGGTCTTCTCCCTATTTATCATAGTCCTTGATGAGTACGAGTCAGTTTTTTTTAAATACGAGTCAAGTTTTCTTTAAACGCTCGAAAAAAGTCACGTGGGTTATCACATTAAAGGTTTTGTATGTGACATGGGTAGTAACAATAAAATGTTCAACATTGAAGTTTGTAAAAGTGTTCTTTTTATAGTTTTTTTTATAAAAAACAAATACTCGGGCTTATTAAAAAGGAGTTATAAAGTTGTTTTTTGAAAACTAAAGTATTGGAAAAGATTTTAATATAGTCTTTATTTAAAAGGTTTTTGAAAAATGTATATTAAAGTTTTTTTAAGAGGAATTTATTGAAAAGGGCTTAAAAATTTCTCTAGTAAATTTAGAGTTTTATAAGGGAATTTTTTTAAGAAAGATGGTTTTCTCAAATTGCCAGTTCAAGTTTCCATCGTTTACAAGGAAGGATTATGATGTGTGGGTCATTAATATGGTGACCATGTTGTACTCTCATGGTGTTTGGGATTATGTCTAGTTTGGGTTTTTAGAACCTAAGGATGAAGCATAAATGAGCTCTCACTAATGCAAAGAGCGAGCTATGGAAGAAAGACAAAAAGAAGAATGCACAAGCATTGTAGCTTATCCAACAAGGAGTGAACCGAGTAGTGTTCCATAAACTTATGATCACGTATTCAACAAAGGAAGCATGGGAGACCTTGGTGACAAGCTATAAAGGTATGGCGAAATTCAATATTGTTAAGTTCCAAAATACTAGGAGATATTTTGAAAATCTGTAGATGAAGGAGACATAGGACATCAATTCTTTCATGAATTCAGTCATGACTTTCGTAAATCAGTTAAAAATTATGGCTAGGAAATTAAACATCAAGCGGTGGTTGAGAAGGTCCTCAGATATTTGTCTAGTAAATTTGATGTTGTAGTAGCAACCATAGAAGAAGGTAAGGGTTTGAAATCATTGACAGTTTATGAGATGATGGGATCACTTCTATCGTATGAGGTAATGATAGATAGAAATAAGGATTCCACTTTAGAAACCACTTTCATAAGTTAGGTTTCTATTTCAAGAGATAGAGGTCGAGGTAGAAGTAGACCGAGAGGCATAGGACATTGCTGGAGACATGGTGGTTAGAGAGATGGCCGAGAAGAGCATGAATGTGAATGTGGAAGCAACAACAAAAGCTTCAACAATAATCAAAGTGTTGACAAATCAAAGGTGAGATGTTACTATTATAATAAATTTGGTCACTATGCCAATGATTACAGGACGAGGATTGATCAAGGTGGATGTTGTTGGCCACCCGCCTATTCCACTCGGGCTCCACCATTGTCTTTTTCAATTTTTTAGTTTCCTTAATTGTAGCACAATCTACTATTTTTGACAATTTTTCAGGTCATGAACTTCCAAAGCCATTTTGAGTCCCTAAAAGATGTTTTTAGGGAAAATGAGGGCCAACAAAGTACATTTGACAAGTGTTGGTCGATTAGAAGTTGTATTTCTCAGATAGATATTTCTAATGAGGTATTGTGCACATCAAATCAAGATCATATGCCAAAGTTACGACCCGTGAAGTTGATGTACCAATTTACCTAAACGAGGCTTATAGTTTTGGTGCTTTATCTCCTAGGGTTAGGTTTTCAGATGTTTATGGTTTTCCAATGTTTTTCAATAATAAATAGGCCTCCAGGCCTTATTGTAACACAGTTCGGAGGCATGTAACCACCACATCTCTTCTCATAGGTAAGTTATAATCGTCTGAGGTAGTCTTATTTCCATTCTATTTGTAAGCATATCTCAATAATTGATATGAATGAAATGAAGTGTTATTTCTACTACATCTTTGTATTTATGGCTATATCTTTAATTTTTTGTGTTCCTATTTAAATTCAGATCAAGGATAGCTAATCAAGGAAACCAGAGAACTAATGTCACTACAAAGCGTAATAAATCGATGTTCCTAGCTTGCCATATCATGCATGAACCTTTTGATAACGTGTGGATATTAGATAGTGGTTGCAGTAACCACATGACAAACAACAACAATTTGGTTACAAATTTGGATCAATTTGTGAAGACATAGGTAAAGTTGGGGACTGAAAAGACTGTGGATGTAGATGTAAAATGAGTAGTCAACATTCTGACCAAGAAGTGAGAGCCAAAGGCAATATCAGAGGTATATTATGCACCCGGTCTCAAAAATAAATTGATAAGTGTTTGTCAATTGACACAGAAGGGATATAAAGTTTTCTTTCAAGGACACGAGTGTGTTATATATGAAAAGATCCCAAGCAAGACACTAATAGAAAAGGTGTAGATGACGAGGAACATACTCTTTCCTCTAGTAATGAATTACAGTGATGATATCAATTCTTTTACAGTTCCATGTTCTAATTATTATTGGTTATGGAACTGATGGTTTGGACACTTGCACTTTTCTGGTTTAAGATTGTTGCAACAAAAAAATATGGTCAGAGGATTACCTCCCATCAAAGAACTTGCTAGTACTTCTGAGTGTTTCACCTTGGGAAAGAAACACCATGAAAGTTTTCTAAAGGGAGTTTCATATAGAGCAAAGAAACCACTTGAGAAATTTCATAGAATCTTGTGTGGACCTATGAGGACAAAATCGATGGTGGAAGTTGTTACTTCCTCACCTTCAATGATGACTATAATAGAAAGACTTGAGTTTACTTCTTGAAGAAAAACCCTGAAACTTTTGCAAAGTTCAAAGAATTCAAAAACTTAGAAGAGAACCAAAGTGATTGACAAATGAAGGTATTGAGGTCATATCACATGGGAGGATATGATTCAAAGGCCTTCAATGAGTACTGCAAAAAACATGGCATCAACAGACAATTTATAACAAGGTACACACCACAGTAGAATGGTGTAGCAGAGAGAAAAAATAAAACCATTATGAACATGGCAAGGAGCATGTTAAAAGGAAGAAACTTGTCTAATCAGTTTGGGTAGAAGAAGTTGCATGTGTTATCTATGAGATAAACAAAGCTCCTACAAAGAGTGTGATGACCAGAGTACCAAAAGAAGCATGGTTGGGTATGTCTTGCAACGTATCCCATCTCAAAGTGTTTGGATGTTTAGCCTATGCACATGTGGCTAAAGAGCTAAGAGGAAAATTGGATGATAAAAGTGAAAAATGCATATTTACTAGTTATAGTGAGCAATCAGAAGCTTACAAATTGTATAACCCTATCACCAAGAAGACCATAATTAGCAGAGATGGTGTGTTCAAAAAACTAGAGTCATGGAATGGTAGTATAAACAAAACATTTGATGCACAAGTGCCACTAATAGAAGAAGATCATGTAGCAAAAAAGGAGTAGCAAGAATCATAAGTGAAGACACCAAACGTAGACACACCAACAAGGACTCCAAGATTTTCTAAGCAGAAGGGATCTTCAAGTAGATCAACAGATCGAGATTCTCCCAATGATCAATTAGGAGATGAATCAAACAATGGTAAAATGAAGATAAGAAGTCTAAAAGATATTTATGATGATTTGGATGCTAGTTCAAATTTTGTGTTGTTTTCATTACAACCTTCTCCATTTCAGGAAGAAATCAGACATGAAAATTGGGTGAAATTCATGGATGAAGAAATTGAAGCTATTGAAAAGAATGGTACATGAAATTTGGTCGATTTTCCAAAGAAAAGAAATCTCATTGGTGTGAAATGGGCGTACAAGACAAATTTGAATGAGAAAGGTGAAATTGACATATTTAAAGCAGGACTTGTAACAAAAGGATTCTAATAGCAACTGAGAATAGATTTTTGAGAAACGTTTGCTCTGGTAGACAGATTGGATACTGTAAGAGTAGTTCTCGTGACAATAACTCAGAACATGTCTAAAGTATATCAGATGGATGTCAAATCAGCCTTCTTGAATGGAATTCTAGAAGAAGAAATTTATGTGCAACAACCTCCAAGTTTTGAAGTTGAAGGTAAAGAAGATAAATTTTATGGGTTGAAGAAAGCGCTCCATGTACTCAAGCAAGCACCTAGACCTTGGTATAGCAGAATTGACAATTACATTATCAATAATGGATTTTGTAGAAGCAACATTGAGCCTACCTTGTAGAGAAAGGTAAGTTAACTTGGAAATTTTTTTATTTTTTTCTTATATGTTAGTGACATGATTTATATAGGTGAATTTGAATTGAATGGATTTAAAGAAGTCATGATGAAATAATATGAGATGAAAAAATCTTGGTCTCATGAAATATTTTCTTGGCATAGAAGTTGAGCAATATGAAAAAGGAATTTTTATTTGTAAAAATAAATATGTTAGAGATATGTTGAAAATATTCGGGATGGAGAATTGCAAACTTGTCCCTACACCAATTATGATCCAGGTGGATCTTCAAATACAATGGCATGGAAAAGCTCCAAATTAAATTTGGCAGAAAAGAAAGTATCCTGACATCATATCAAAGTGCTCATCGCTCTGATTCCAATGGTGAAAATGGCACTACAATCCAAGTCCGGATGATGAAGTTATCACGGAAAGTGTCCATCTTTATTCCTTTGAAAATGAGGCATTTTTTCTAAAAGAATGGCTTTAAGCCTTTAAAAGGAAAAATCACAATCGGAGAAGTCAAAGACGTAGAAGTAAGGGCAGCGGAACCCCCAATTAGAAACTTTTGACTAATCGCAATCGATGGTAGGCAATCGGCGATATCGGTGGGATCAGCATTAGCGATTGAAGATGCGATCGGTTGACACCAATATCGGCGATCGAGGATCTACTGTCAGCAATTCCCCTGTCACTAATAGGAATATGGAACCAATGACTTGCGATTTGTGATCAGCACGAACCTGATTATGTTATAAATCTTGATTTCATATAATTTGAAATCCAGGTAAAAGGATTTTGTCGGGTTTTTCCAATGTTTTCGTGTATTGTTTGTTAAACAAACAAAATCCAATTTCGGGGTTTTTGTGAAGGAAGGGCATATTCATTGCGCCCGAATAATCGTCTATTGGAAAAACCTTCTATTCTAATCGTACCCCAAATTTAAGTGTGCTTGTGACAAATACAAGATTATAAAGCTCAATGCATGCAGAAGTGTACGGGGAGAGGATTTTTTGGCACACAGTTAGAGGCAACAACTTGTAGGAGGGATGATTGATCATTTTGTTTGAATTGGGAAAATTCTATATGGTTTCTACCCCTCTTGATGCCATGGATGTAGTGGTGCTATCCATTTCTCCATCTAAGTTCTTCTTTTCTCAGCCATCTTTCAGGATGAGGTATAAGTCTCTTTTTATGTAGCAGATGATTGTATTCTCTCTTTTCATGCCATTTAATATATGAAGGCCTCCCCATTGATCGAGCAAGGCTCGGAGACGTAGTCCGATTTGGATGAAATCCATTATCAAGTCTTTGTGTCTTCCTTCATGCTTTATGTGTTTTTTTCTTCTTCTTTCTTGTGTGCACATTAAGTTTCTATGTTATGCTGCACTTTTCACATGTGACTTTTTTTCATACATCTATAAGAAAAAGATCGCTAGATCAAGTGGTATCAGAGCAGGTATTTTTAGATGTGAATTGCATGTTTGTATGCTAACAAGACACATGCTCCAAAGAGTCGAAGGGGAACTAAAGCCTTTCGATCTCAAAGCAGGGCATGCACATCGGAGGAGAAACATGGAAGACGAGGCTCATCTTGAAGAGGAGCATGATTTTAGAAATACCTTCTACATAATGGCAGAGAATATTGGTGAGTTGGTCTTAAGGTTGGAGAAAGAAGAAGAGAGAAAACTAGAAGAACAAGGTTCAGTGCATGGAAATGGTGGAGAAGACCGCCCTCCTTCTCCTTCCATGAGTGAAAGTTCTTCTTGCTCTCACCACCATAATCATAGAAATCCTAGGGATGCATCTAAGAAACCCTTCTTTAAATTAGATGTTAAATTTGATCTTCCCATGTTTAATGGTGAAATTAAAGCAGAGAAGCTTAGTAATTAGATTAGGTAGATTGAGGTCTACTGTAGGATTCAACAAATCGTGGAGGATGAGGCAAAGATTCAGCTGGCCTCTCTACGGCTGAGAAGCACTTCTCTCTTTTGATGGGAGAGAAAATTGTAAAGCAGTAAGAATGTGGGCAATGTCCTTTCCTCATGGTCTAATTTTATTTCTGCCTTAAAGGAATAGTTTTATCACTTGGGATATAAGAAAAAAGCTTTAATGAATTTGCAGTATTTAAGGCAAGGCAAAGGTTAGGATGTTCAGAGTCTTACAGAGGAGTTTAGAAAGCAAGCACTGAATTTGGGTATTGCACTTGATACACTTGAAGTTGTAACTAAGTATATTGGCTCATTGCATAGTTACATTAGGCATTCATTATTGTTGTTTTAACCAACCATTATTGACTCAGCCAACGTAAAGGCAATTCATATTGAGAAGGGGGGCAAAAATGAAAGAGATGATCATTCCAGAAAACCACTGTTCAAACCTCCCAATGACAAATATAAAGCAAAATGGAAAGGAAAGGAGAAGAAAACAACAACAACCCAAGAAGGAGAAAGGTCGTATTGCAATCACTACAAAAAGTAAAGTCATGATGACGATCACTGTTGGAAGCAGCACCTAAAAAAGCATCCAAAGAAGTATGGAGGAAAAGGGAAGTAGAAGAAAGTGGAAACTGCACAGAAAGACCTTGGATCGGATTCTGGAGATGAAGCATTGATCACAGCAGCAGGAACAAAAGGTACTCTTACACCTTATGTTAATTCTGAATCGCATGAAGGTACTAGTTCTGTAAATGAGTCCCTTCCTAATATTCGAAAGAGAATTGAACTATTTCATATCAGAGTTGTCATAAATCATACTAAAGTAGAAGCTTTTTTTGATACTAGATCCAAAGCAAACTTAATCGCAGAATCCTTGGTAAAGAAACTCGGCTTACAAACAAAACCACATCCGAAACCCTACCCTCTTGGATGGATACATGATAAAGCGAAACTAAATGTAACCGAGTGTAAAGTCAAATTTGTAACCACTTCTAAGCTAGTGGATGAAGTAGAGCTAGATGTGATCCCATTGGATATTTGTGGCATCGTGTTAGGGAGTCCATATCTATATGATAGAAAGGCAGACCTTTTCCGTCATGAAAACAAATACCAAATCACAAAAGATGGGGTAGAATATATAGTAAGGGCTCATCAAACTAAGATCAATGCCAACCTTGTAAGCACTGGACAAATGAAAAGGCTGGTGAATTCTAGTAAGGGTTGCATGCTTATGTTTGTAAGGGAAAAAGAGGTAGAATTAGCTGATGCTTTCAAGGGTTTTGATCAGGAACATCAACAGAAATTATCTGAATTAATTTCTAATTATGATGAGTTGTTTCAGGAACCGAAGGGATTACCTACGAAGAGGGAAATCCAACATGAGATCCATTTGCAGCATGATGCTCCTTGGCCAAATATTGGCATGCACAGGATGTCGACCATTAAGATGGAGGAAATCAAGAAATAGGTGCAAGAATTGTTGGACCAAGGGGTCATCATGCTGAGCACTTCTCTGTGTGGCTCATCAATTGTCTTAGTCCCAAAGAAAGACAGCACATGGAGGATGTGCGTGGATTACCGCGTGCTAAACAAGATCATTGATGACTTATTAGATCAGTTAAAGAATGCCGTCTATTTCACTAAATTGGATTTGTGCAGTGGTTATCACCAGGTCCGAATTGTAGAGCAGGATGTGTGGAAAATCTCTTTCAAGACCAAACAGGGGTTGTTCGAATGGATGGTGATGTCATTCGGACTTTGCAACGCTCTAGCCACTTTTATGAGGGTCATGAATGATCTCTTTCGGCCTTTCATTGATGAATTTGTTCTTGTATATTTAGATGATATACTTTTCTTTAGTAAAAGTTGGGTTGAACATGTGTGTCATGTAAAGAAAGTGCTTGATGTATTGAAAAAAGAAAAACTCTTTGTAAAATTGTCAAAGTGTGAGTTCATGAAAACCTCTTTGGGTTACCTAGGTCATATTGTTGGTCATTGTGAATTAAGAATTAATCCCTCTAAAGTTGAAGCAATTGTAAATTGGCCTAAGCCTACTAGTGTAACTGAGGTTCGCAGCTTTTTAGGTGCAGTCTAGTATTGGACGAGATTTATTGCTAATTTCTTCGTTATTGCAGCACCTTTGCACACATTGACAAGTGTGAAACAAGTCTTCCAATGGGGAGGAAGAAAGTAGAAGTAGTTCGAAACATTAAATGAAAATATCAGTACTGTGCCAGTCTTAGCCTTACTAGATCTCCAATAGCCATTCGAGACCGAAACTAATGCCAACAGATATGCCATGGGAGATGTACTGATGCAGCAAAAGAAGCCGATTTGTTACCATTCTGAGAAGTTTTCTCAAGTTGTGATAAGCTATCCCACTTATGACAAGGAGCTTTATGCCTTGGTGTAGAGTGTGAAAAAGTGGAAACACTACCTGATTGGCAAGGATATCATCATCCATATGGATCATCACCCCTTGTATTACCTTCAGTCACAAACCAAGTTGCAGCAATATCATCATTTCAGGTGGATGGGTTTTCTTAAACAATTTCATCTGGTAATAAAGTATAATAAGGGCACTAGCAACAAGGTGGCAGATATGTTATCTCGCCCTCCTATTTCTGCTTCTGTTATTTTGCATAATGCCTCATTATCTTTTGAGAGTTATGCTGAACAATATGCTAACGATGATGACTTTAAGCAAATTTATGTAAAACTAACCCATGGTTCATAGGTGGAGAACTATCACTTGTAGAGGAAACTGTTGTATCACCTTGGTAAATTGTGTATTCCTAGAGGGGAAAGAGTACATATGATTCGAGAGGCCCACACCTCTCTTGTGTCTAGACACTTTGTATCGAAAAGACTTTATGTCATGTACAAAGATTTTGTTTTTGGCCTCATATGAAAAACATTGTGACTTGCTATGTAAAGGGTTGTGTGATGTGATCTATTTCAAAGCCCTCTAATAGAAAACTCGGGCTCTACACACCACTCCCTATTCTGAGTCATCCATGGGAAAGTGTGTCAATGGACTTTGTAGGAGCTTTTCCTTTGTCTAGGAAGAGTCACGACTATTTGTATGTCATCATTGACTGTTTTAGAAAGATGTGTATTCTTATGCCTTGTAAAAAGCAAATTACTATAGAGTAGTCTACTTCTCTTTCCTTTTAACTTGTTTGGGTTTACTTTGGATTACCCACATCAGTTTTTTCAGATCAGGACTCTCGTTTTCTCACAGAGTTTTGGACCAACTTGTGGAGGATGATGGACACCAAATTGAAAAGAAGAACGACATTTCATCCGCAGACCAATGGACAGATAGATGTTGTCAACCGTACCGTGGTACACTTGTTACAAGGCTATTGTGGGAAACATCCCAAGTTGTGGGATGAGCATTTCCCATATGTACAACATTCCTACAACCGAGCAGTGCATTCATCTATGAAACATTCACCATTTGAGACATGTTTTAGTTACCTGCTAAAGGACCCTTTTGATATGGTCTTTGGAAGGGAAGGTGGTTCTAGTGGATGTAATGATAGGGACAAAGCTCAGCAGTTCATTCAGCGAATCCAATTGATTCACCAAGAAGTACAAGAGCAGTTGGACAAAAGTCAAGCTCGTTACAAGGCTCAACATGAAAAATACCGAGTCAACCATCAATTCCAAGTGGGTGACAAAGTGTGGTTCCACATCAACAAGGATAGGATGAAGGGAGAAGGGAAGAAATTGCGACCAATCCAGTATGATCCATTCACCCTTTTGGAGAATATTGGGAACAATGCCTTTCGTCTTGATTTGCTGATATATATGCAGATGTACTTAGTAGTGAATGTAGATGATCTAAATTTTAAGCTACTTGAAAAAGGTTTTCAAGGTATTCAATTCAGTATTAAACATGTTTAAAACATTCCCATGTCTTGCAGTAAAGAAACAAATCAAGTTCTCAACTGTTCATGATCCATTCAAGCATAGCAGAAATATTTCCTTTTATTGTTTAACACATCAAAATGAATTTTTTCTGCAAAATAAATCAACCACAGATGCAAAAAAAGTTGATGAAGCAGTTCACCCCTCCTGGGCTACGTCTGCTGGGTCCAAGGCTCCCAAATGGGTCAGCCCTCGTTTTGATTAAATGCTCAAAATGAAATTACAGCTGGATAGAAGTCTCTACAGGTGAAATAGACTGTAAATTCGGATTCAGAACACATGAATCCTTTAGGATTGACTGCTGGTTCACCTCCAATGGATACCTGCAACCTGAAATAGTTCTCAGAATACTGGGCCCTAGTGGCTCCTAGAACTTTCACGGCTCCAAAACCTGTGCAAATGACCTCTGATTGAAAAAATACCTGATCCAATGGATTCAGAACGTCCAAAATACCCAAAATAAAAAAAAAAAATTCGTCCAAAACCGCCTTTCCTAGCCAAAGTTATGTCCATTTAATGAAAACTGCCAGTTTCCCCTAAAAGGACTCCAGCTAACTTTAGTGGAGCTCCGCCAATTATGGCGGGACCGCCAAATAGTCCGCCAACCATAACTATAGTTAACTACCCGAAAAATGCTGCATGTGACCATGTGGAGGCTTTCATCGGATTTCGTGCCCGATGGTTTGGGTTTGGCCCTTGGTTCCTGGGCACGGTCGTATGGTAAGGGAGGGGCTAGCCCCCAAAATATTCCCGCCCTGCGATTTTTAAACTTTAAATATAACTGTTTTCCGATTTTTTTCAAATCATAATGTCATGGCCCGTTGGTAAACCATTGGAGTTGTGGCGGGTAGGTCGGGGGTTCAATCGACTACCTGCCACCAAAAACTTTTAACATACGCCCAAAGATGCTTACGTCAGCTGAGTTCATCATCGGCCACATGGTAGTCTCCAGGCTTGCCACATGGAGGCCTATCTTTGGCCCGTCTCCACGGAATATTCTTGGAATATTCCAAGGAATATTCCTTTTTTAATTTTTTTTTTAAAATTCAAAAAAATTAAGGGTCATTGGGCAATTTTGTTTTTGCCATAACTTTCACATACGGCGACCATTTTTCGAACCGTTTGTGGCACCGGAATCAGGAAGCCGAGCTCTATGCGGTTGGTTAGGTTCGAGATAATTTTGAGCACTTTCAATTTTGAGTATTTTTCGACACTTGGGACATGAGCCCCTGATCACGCCTCCCCATTGGGAAGCTTTTGGACCCCAAAAGCCTTCAACTACTTGTTAAAGAGGTGAGGGTACAGATACCTTACCCTTTCCACCTCCATCCACTTTGCCTTGTTCGGTTTGCTGCCTTTGAGACCAACCCGAACATAATCTACATTGTCCCTCCTTGAAGTGCGTGTCCTTCTGTCAAGGATTGTATCTTCTTTCAGTTCATCTAAATATTCTGGCGAGAAATCTTCTATTGATGGAAGCTGAACAACGCTTTCATGATCAGCGATCAAAGGAGGTTCATACAAACATAAGTTCTCCACATTAACAACAGAATACATTTGCACGTAGGAAGGAAAATCTAATTGAAAAGCATTATTTCCAACCTTCTTGAGGATTTTGAATGGACCATAACGAATAGGCTTTAGCTTTTTACCTTCTCCTTGCATCCTTTCCTTACCAATGTACAACCATACCTCATCCCCTTCTTGAACTTGTGATCAAATCTATGCTTGTCGTGTCTTTCCTTGTACTTTCCTTGACTCTTCTCAAGTTCTTGAATTTGCTGATGTATTTGCTGAATTATTTCAATGAATGAACGAGCTTTGTCAACATCACTATGTGCCTCAATGGTGACATCTTTCTCAAGAATGAAATCAAGAGGCGATTTTGGCAAGTAACCAAAACAAGCTTCAAACGGTGAGGTGTTTGTAGAAGAGTGCTTGGCACGGTTGTAAGCATGCTGTATGTAGTGCAAATGTTCATCCCAAAGCTTGGGATGCTTGCTGCAATATCCTCTCAAGGGGTGCACAATGGTTCTGTTCACAACTTTAGTTTGTCCATCTGTTTGCGGATGGAAAGCAGTACTTTTCTTCAACTTTGTGTCCATCATCTCCCATAGGTTGGACCAAAAATTCCCCACAAATATGGAATCCCTGTCACTAATAATGGAAGTAGGCAAACCAAAGTGAATCCATACATGATGAAAAAATAATTCAGCAGTTTGTTCAGCAGTTATAGTTTTCTTACAAGGCAAAAGTATACACATTTTGCTGAAAAGATCAACTACTACATATAAATAATCACGCTGCTTTCTAGATTTTGGCAAACCTCCTACAAAATCCATAGAGATGCTCTCCCATGGTCTAGAAGGTACTGGCAAAGGAGTATACAAGCCAAGCTTCCTATTACTAGGCTTGCCAGTAGCACATAATGAACAACCTCTTATGAACCTTGAAACAACATCTACCATGCGAGGCCAATAGTAATACCTCTGTAGATGTGCAATTGTTTTGCTTACACCAAAATGGCCAGCAATAAGAGAAGAATCGGCTTCTCTTTCAAAGATTCAAAAGCTTTTTGTTGCTTTCCTCCCCATTGGAAATCACGCTTCACACTTGTCACTGCATGCATAGGAGCTGCTATAGAAGAGAAGTTAGAGATGAATATCCTCCAATATTGAGTTGCACCCAGAAAAATTCTTACCTCTGTTATGGATTTGGGAGTAGGCCACTTCACGATAGCCTCAATCTTAGTAGGACCAATCCTCAAAGCACCTCCTCCTACTATGTGTCCCAAATAAACCAGAGAAGTCTTTCCAAATTCACACTTTGACATTTTAAGAATTAACCGATTCTTCTTCAACATCAAGTACTTTCCTAACATGCATGATTAAAAACAAACTAATCAACCCTTCAAGTTAATCACATATACCAGGAAATCATCATGATCCCTATGCTCATGCATATCATTCTCATGCATGTAGTTCATCTTTCAACTTTCTCTTAAGTACAATCAAAAGTACAATATCCTTGATCACATGTACATGTACTTTCAAAGCTGAAATGAATATAACTTTTGCTGCGATAGAGTGAGTCTCATACTCATCTTTTACCTTCATGGTGAAATTTTTGCAACAACATAAAAAAATGCATACATCCAAAGTTTGTATGTACAAAAGGAGTATGTCTTACTGTATCAAGAAGTTCATCCACTTCTTACCAAGCCACTTCAATGGCGATTTTTGTTGCAGCAATAGTTCTTCATGTGAATCTTCCACATCGATAATGGAATCCATAGATCCACTTGCGCCAACGTTTTTGTCCTCAAACTGCATGTGCTTTGGACGACTTGTTGGATGCAAGGTCCAACAATGAGAAACATGATGTCCCTTCTTTTGACAAAATTTGCAACTTTCAAGCACTTTCTAAGAAAGTTTTCTTTGCCTCATCTGCTTCATGTGTGCTTTCTTTTTCAACCAGCATCTTGAAGCAACATGGTTAAATCCACCACAAAATGTGCAACAAAACTTCCTCATTTGCTGCATAGAATGTCCATCCTTTTTGTCTTTGAGAAACGATGAACTAGTAGAGGAGGCAACTTTCCCTTTCAGACTTTCATCACTGTGCTTGTCTTGAAAATTGTTTACATTTGCATGCTCGCCATAAGCGACATGTTTACCCTCTACTTGCTGCAATGATGGCTTAAAACAATGGCAATCATCCTTAAAACAATTTTGGCATATATTCATTTGAGAACTTGGGATAAAGGTTCTTTTTAAATTTGCATCACATGCATTCAAGGATTTGAATTCTTCACCATTAAACTGTTCATATCCAAGACCAACATTCTTGGGTCACTCCACAACTGAAATAGGATCAACCATGCCTTGTGCATTCTTACTCAAACCTTTGCCTTCTTGATAACCCATCTTAAACATTAATTTGGACCCTATGCCTCTGGTATGTTTCTCAAAAGAACCAACACACTTTTCAATTGAGGAAATTGAAGACAAGTTTGAATGATTTACCTCATCCTCATGCATTTTCTTGGACAAAGCTTCTTGAGGTTGAACGAGTTGTTTCTCCATGTCATGCAGTCTTTGGAGAATTTTTTCCTTCTCATCCTTCATAGCCAACAAATGTTCTTGAAGCTTAACACTTTCTCTTTGATCCTCAATGAGAATCTGCACCATGTCCTTCACCTTAAGGAACTCATTCTTCATGTCATCATTGAAGAATTTTGTGAAGGAGGAACCTTCACTTGTGGAAGAAGTTGACATTATGTAAATGGCCAATTAAACAAAAGAAACTTCCAAATAAGAGTTCTCAAAGCTTCCAATCAAATGACAAGCTTTAACCAAATGCCAAACAAAAAACCCTCCTTCTTCAAGCAACCATTTGCAACAAATAAAACAGTCAATCTCTTACACTGCTTTAACACCTTTTGCACAATCAAATGCTCAACCTGAGCTTTGATACCATCTGATCTAAAATTGGACTGTACTTGTTTAAGGGTGCAAGGTATCCATTTTCCTATAATTGCAAATGTGAGCTATACCCTCCAAGTGACCTCTAAAAAGGTGAAAACTTCCTATTTCTTATACAGAGATAGACTGTAGGGGCATTCACCAGACATGTCATCTCTAAAGAGAGGATGAGTTCCAGAGGCTACCTGGCCCTCTACAGGCTCTGCCTAAAGAAATAGCAAAGTAAACACTTAGAAGTCTTTGAACATGCACATACTTGAAGTTTGATATCTGCGAAATAAGACAAATAATGATTCTGTTAGTCTGAAATAGGTGATTATTGTGTATATCATGCAACTTATGCTATATTTGCTGTCTTAACACTTTATATCAGTTTTGTTTAGCATATCATCTTCAGCAAATAAAGACATCAAAATGATAAAGCAGTTCACCCCTTCTGGGCTACATCTGCTGGACCAAACCTCTCCAACTAGGCTTGTCCTCTTGTATTAAAAATGCTACAAAGGCTAATACAAGAATATGAGTGTCTCAAATGACATATCTGACTGTAAATACAGAATCAGAAGATAGGAATTAGCTAAACATGCTCTTTCCCAAGCACTAAACAGTGAAGTTGTACCTGACACAGTACTTTCCCCAATTGGCCCTAGTGGCCCTTTAAACTTGCATGGAGAATTTCGAGGTGAATATGACCTCAATTGGTTCTAAAACCTCAGCCATTAGATTCAGAAGGTCGAAAATAGTAGACATAGGCTTTTGAATCACCAAAAATGGATGAACACAACCCCCAAACAACTCAAGCACTGAAATGGCCCTCATGGCCCTGAAAGCTTCCCTGAAGCTAAACAGTGAGAAGAATGCCTCAACAAGAAAAACGAGCTATAGAAATGGATTCAAAAGGCTGAAAACCTTCAAGAATGACCTTCGTTCCACATTCATTGGCTACACAATTCCCAATGCAGCTCCCACACTGATTTGGCCCTAGTGGCTCCTTGAACTTCCACGAAGCAAAATCACCTGCAAACAATCTCAGATGGTTGTGAAACCTATGCCCATGGCTTCAGAACGTCCAAAATACCCAAAATCAAAAAAGAATTCGTCCAAAACTGCCTTTCCTAGCCAAAGTTATGGCCCATTAATGATTCCCTCCAGTTTAGCCTAAAAGAACTCCAGCTAACTGTAGTTGGGACCAGTTAGCTCCACCAAATCTGGGGCGTCTGCCAAATTTGGCGTCACCAGCAATAGGTCCACCAACTCCACCTTGACTGCCCACTATAATCGCGCATGTGACCACAACTAACTCGGCGGTTTCTTTGCTGGCGGGTAGGCTTAAGCCTTCGGTTCCGGGGCTTGGTCATATGGCATGGGGGGCTGGCCCCTTTTATTTCCTGCCCCATGAGAATTTAAACTTTTTAAATACATGCCACCGCCAGTATAACAAAGCCTGCCTACGTAGCCTAACGGTAAGGCATTGAGTTGTTGAGTGGGAGGTCATGAGATCGAACCTCACCGCCACCCAAATTTTGAAATGCCATACATGTTGCTGACGTCATCTTGGGCCACGTGGTGGCCTCCGGGCTTGCCACGTGGTGGATTTTGATTGGCCCACCCAAAAGGAATATTCCAAGGAATATTCTGTGGAATATTCTTTTTAATTTTTTTTTTGAAAATTCAAAAATTAAGGGTTATTGGGCGATTTTATTTTTGACATAACTTTCACATACGGTGACCGTTTTTCGGACCGTTTGCAGTGCCGGAATCAGGAGGACGAGCTCTATCCAATCGTTTAGGTTTGAACCAATTCTGAGCACTTTCATTTTTGACCATTTTACGACACTTGGTCCTGAGCTCCTGATCAGAGGTAAAATAGCATAATTTTTTGATTTATTACGAATTTAGGAGAATTTCATGAAAATCCATTGAGCATTATTTATCATCATTCATTCCACATATTTACCACTTCCCATTTTTCAGAGACATATCATCTTTCAGTTTGGGGAGTGTTGCTTTCATTCATTTCTTTCTTATGACCATGTCATTAATGTACTTTATCATCCATTAATATTTTTATTCATTTTGAACACCTCCCTTATTCCATGTTGTTTTACACCAAGCATAGATTTCAACAGATTGTGGCAACCACCTCTATTTGTTTTCTAGCATTGTATGAGGGCATGCTAATTCTTTAGTTTGGTGGAGGAACTGCTATGCATGATGGATTTTTTTTTTACTTTCTTTTTCATTTAAGGCATACAATTTCATTTTTATATAGTGCAAAAATTGATTTCCATATATTTTTAAAACCATGAACTCAATTCTTGTGATTTCTAGAAAACACATATGTATTATTAAAATACACAAACCCAGATAATTTCAAGTTAAATTAGTTCATAAAATTTCAGAAATCATGCACCATCACCTACAGCCATTTTGTTTATATATCATGATCCATGCATCAAAACAATGTGATTTTTGGATCATAGAAACATTAATATATTATAAATCTACTTGCAAAATTTCAGCAAAATCTAGTTTGTAGTTTTTGAGAAAATGGTTAATGAAGTTTGTTGTTACTTATATCATATTTTGCTGCAACTTCATATACACATAAGTTGAATGTCAATGTAAAAATTTTTATGCCTTCATCAACATTGCTAAAATTGAATATTCATTATTTGAGGAAGAATTCAATTGTTCCATCCATTTCATGAGTTGGGATGAACAATTTTTTATTGATTGGTTAACATAGTGTCTTTGGGTTGCATGAGGACATGCAATATATTCAGTTTGGGGGTATGTTGGGCCGTTAATATGTCATTATTATTATCATTTTTAACACCTGTTTCATCCATTTCTACTCTTCTTTATCATGCCATTTATCATGGTTTATCATATAATTCCATTTTATAATTATTTATGCTCTTATGGATAAATATTATTTCTTCTCCTTTATTTTTAATAAATTGATTATTATGTGTGTTTTTACTAATGATGGTTTATTAATGAATTTTTTCACCATTTTAGCCTCCAAGATATTTTCTAGATTGAAGATTTGATCTCCAACTCATCATTAAATGTGCGAACTCAGAAATTTGCTGGAATAAGATGTGACAGTTTTGTATTGAATGGTTCGGGCAAATGGAAAAGAATCTGGAAAATCCGAAACATAGGTTTTGTCTAGAACAGACCAAATTAGTTTTGTAATGAGTTGTTTTCCCAAATTCAATCCATATTAAGAGAAACAGAAGGTTCTCTGAAGACATTTTTCTCAGATTCGTTGTTGTGGCCGTTTTCCAAATTGTCTCAGTTGCAATACCAAATTCGACCTATTCCTGTTGAATGTTGATGGAAAGATATTTCAGAGATGATCTTGTTGATCAATTTGTTGTGAGCAGTCCAATTTTGTAGTGAGAATCATATTGTAATCATATCTGTTGTAACTTCTCTGCTCTCTGTGTATTTAAATGAGAACAAAGATCAGAGAAGGGGATTCATAATTCATGATGGATGATTAGAGAGAGAATTTGATGGATCATTATATTAGAGATAGATAGGATAGGATAGGAGGAATGGAAGAATTACTATTGAGATTGTAACTTTGATCATCGACTCTCGCTGTTGAAGCAGAGCACGAACTTGCTGTAACGATTATGCAATGATGAATATATAAAAACAGTTGCAGTTCCTTTGCATCTCCTGAAGTAATCCGGCAGTATTCACCAACGGCTAAGGGCCCAGCCCTAGTGGATCCACTTGCTATTTGTACCATTACTTTACAGTTCCAGTCATGTGATGGTTTGATTTACTTTTCATTTCCTTGAATTGCATTGCTTTACAATTTTCTGTTCCTTTACATTTCCTTGAAATTGTTTTATGGCATAAAATTGTAATTGAATCATGTTGCCATTTTCTTCCATCATAACAAGATTATTATGCTTTGCAACTTAAATTGTTATGCTATTCATTCTAGTTATAAAGCTTCAATGTTCACTTCTGACTCTGCCATTCATTACAGATTGTTGTTCGTTTAGTTTTGTTGTTCATTTCCATTAATTTAGCTTTGCTGTTCATTTCCATTAATTTAGTGTTGCTATTCATTTCCAGTAAATTAGCTTTGCTGTTCAAATAGGCTTTGATGTTATCTCTTTCATGCAAGGATTTGGTTTCACCTTTTAAATGTTATTGCAGCAAGTGTGTTTGTTTCATTTCTATTAGCAGCATTATTGATTGAATTGTCATTTCCAGTTAATTGTTTTGGTGTGGAAGTGTAAGATCAACAACTATAAAGGACATTGACTATCACTGTCTAAGTTCTCAGATTGAGGATCTTGTTCATGCTTGATTTCATTTACATCATTCGATAGAGGAAAGATTTATTGCTACTGCATCCTTGACTGGTATTTGTTGTAATTTCCTGAGTGAATGATTTAGTTTTAGAGCATTGAGTTTCTTTTAACTGAAATTTGAGTTCACCGGCTGCATCCATTTATTCTTGTATTTGAGAGCACTGTACTGCAATTTAGAAACATTACTCTTGAGTAAATAGCTGCCTCAGATTGAGTACACTCTTGAAATATAAAATCGTACCTGGATTGACAATTAATGTAGGATAAAAAGGAGTTAAAAAGACACCTCTTTATCAGTCAACAATGGTCAGACTCTCCTTGGAGGTCATCCAGGGTAGGATGCCAGCTAAATCCTATGCTCTTTACCTCAAAGAACAATGGCTGCAGTTTCAAATTAAAACACTAGCACAAAGGGGCACCATGCCATTTCAGGACTACAGGCAGTTTAGGATCAAAGTACACTAGAAAAATAGGGCTAAAATGGCTAAGTTTTACTTGCACAAGATGGCCCTCACAGACATGAATGTTTGGGATCCTAATGCCAAGCTAGGAAATCTACAATTAATGGCTTTGGCATCATTGATGAACCATGAGAAGTCAAGAGCTGCAGAGATGAAAAGAATATTTTCCAGAGAGCAAAATGAACCTCTTTTCATCAAAGCTGAACAATAAAATCCCATGGCCCTAATCAACACCCATAATTTGATTGCAAATTATCCTCCGCTGGCACCTAGATATCTTGTTGCCCAAGAGAAAGCAATTTCACATTTTGAGGATATGTTTAGGCTGCTAGGAGATGATAGTATACATGCTTGCCTAAGGAGATGGAACACACTGCCACACAACTTGAAGATCAGAGAATATCACTCCCCTCAAAGGTTGAGAGAGTCACTCAACAAGACACCTATGTATAAACAATCAATGCAAAGGTTTAAGGTCAATTGGATAGGCCTAAAACTCAGTCCACCACTACTCCTATGGATGCTAGAAGGGAGAAAAGAAGAAGAAAAGAGGCATTGGGAAGAGGTAGAAAAGAAAGAAGGCTTCTATGAACAAGAAGAAGAGACCACAATAGAGGCATGGGATGTCAGAGAGGCTACCAGAGCCATGAAGGACATGGACATTGGCTAAGTTTCTCAGAGGATGAGCAACACTTTCAGTAGGGGGTGATGATGAGCCTCATCATTGGGGAATTATATGGGCCTTAATTCACCTCATAGCTTAGTCAAACCAACTATTCTCACAACTTATTACATACTTTTGATCATATTTTGTTTATGAGATGAGTTAGAGATGAATATTTTTCTTTGCGGTCTAATGTGCATTTAATGCAGGATTAAAGGATAAAAGCAAGGAATTTTGGCAAAGACCTTGGTAAAAAATAAAATGTGACAAGGGAGAGCAATTATAGGAGGTAAATCATCCTCATTTACTACGCCTCCATTGGAATATTCCTCCATCAACTTGGAGTGCAAACAACCAAATCATGAGGACTAGAAGGCAGCCGAGCAAGTGAAAGACAAAGCACAATTTTATCTCGAGTTTTAGAGCCAAGCCTCCCTAATTTTAAGGAAGTCGTTGGAGACTTCTGATGTATAAGTAGAGAGGCCTAGGACCTCAGTAGGATTCAGATTTTTTATTGTAAAACTCTACTCTATTTTCAAGCTACAAGACTTGTGATAGTTTTTGATGTAATCCATTGTTTTGATAATAAGAATGACTTTTGTTTTGAGCCAGCATAGAGTTAGCTCATAGGGTTGAAGATCTTAGGTTAGGGCCCAACCCTAGCAGCCAAGGCTCCTTTTTATTGTACATGTATGATAGCATAGATTCATAGTTTAGTTGTTCATTTGTTTGAGTAGCTGCATTTCCATTACAACAATGTAGATTAGATTGGTTGTATGTTAGTTTGCTTCCATTTGTGCCTTCTTTCAATTAGCAGGTTAGCAAGGAGAAAAATGATCACCATAATGTTGTTAGCAGGTGTCTCGGCCTCAATTCCTCCCTTTGGGACCATGACTTGAGGAAGAGACCCTTTAGCAATCCCAAAAACACAGATTTCTAGTTCTTGCATGAGATTTGGAGTTTGTTGTCTTGATTCAGTGTTTGGTTCATTTCATTGTCATTTTTTTCCATTACTCTATTTCTGCAATAAGATCTCACTCATGCTTTCATTCCCTTCAATATTTCCTTCATGCATAATATGGGCAATTGATTCATGCTTTCCTAGTTTATGAAGATGTATCTTGTTGCATAGTTCTTGGAAGACATACATGTTTTAAGCACAACAAGTACTTTAGAAGGAGACCCAGACTTCATCACTAGCAACCACCTTCCACCTCACCCACCTTAACCATCTCTTGTTCCACCATCACCCTCACTAGTTTTTTTGTCATTTTTCATTGAAATTCCCCTAGATACATTGAGTGAATCTAGCCATCTCTTCCCTTGGATATTGACTCCTGAGTGTTCCTAGACCTTCTAACACCCCATCCCACTCATCACACACCTTCGCAAAGCTTTCCAACACCTCAAGAACCTCACAATTAGCTCTTGGTTGTATCCTGTAGGTTTCCTGTAATTCCTATAGGATCATCTTGTAGGTTTCTAGTACATCGTGTAGGTTTCTAGTACATCTTGTAGGTTTTCCTGAAACGACTTGTTTTGAGGCCGAATTGATGGGGAACCTCTAGGAAGTCACAAAAAGCCTCCTGGGACCCTTCCACACCATCCAACCACTCCATAAGCCTTTTATCCATCCTCAATCACCTTCCATCCACCTGTCACATCCATAAGAAAAATTAATTTGCCTACTTGATTTTGCCAGAAAAACCAAAAAAGTGAAAACAGATTTAGTTTAGTTTTCTTTCTTACACATTAGTATGGTTTGATGCTCTTTAATTCTGTAGCTTAGATAGTAGCATTAGGTTAGTTTTTATTTAGCAATTCTTCTTAGCATAGCTGTTTAAATGGTTAATTAGGATATGGGGTGATTTAGCATTACATGTTGTTTTCTTCATTAATGCAGTAGAGTAGCTCTCTTAGAGTAGATTTTCTCTTCTTCCATGAAAGAATCAAGCTTCTTCTAACTCTATAGAAGTCTGGCTTGGAACCCTTGGGGTCCCTCGCCAGATGAACAGTGACAATAGGCAGGACCTTCACTTTTACTTGTGAATATAGCACTGTCACCTCCAAGTTTGTATGAACCCCGGGTTGATAAGTAAATCTGGTAGCCCAAGAGTTGCACCATCCTCGCTGTAATACTGGCGCTCGTCAACAACACAAAACAAGCACCATAAAAGAAAGTAAATACAACAATGAGGACCGAAATGGTTGCGTGCAGTTCCAATCAATCACAACATGGAAGTGATGGGATGAAAGCTAATGAAGAAGATAGATCAGTTGGCCAAGGGGGAAGGAATCACTCCCCAGACTGGATGGACACCTTGAGAAGCCTAAGGGCTGAGGTGAGGAGCTTTCAGGCCAATAATGAGAGGTTGTTAAGAGATCAAGAAGGGAAAGTGGAGATCAATGCAATCATCCTATAGAGTCTCTCATATTGGTAGAGACAGAGGCAATCTGAGATGAGGGCTAGTCATAGAGACGAGAAAAGAATTCATGAGTGAGAAGAAAACACCAACAAATTAGATGGTGGTAGGTACAGAAAGAGCCATAGATGAGGAAGTGAGGACATGATTCCAAGATATGCATCTTTGAACACTTTGAGGGGAGGAACTGATACACAGGTGCATTATTCTTGCAAACTATTTAGTTTTGTTTCTCGAAGGCACAATCACAATTCTCACCATTACCATCATCATCATTCAGGAAGAAAAGGAAAAGATAACATGCACAAATAATTTAAGAAAGCAAAGCCACCCACATTTGATGGGGATATAAAAAAACCTGAGGATGAGAAGCTTGGTTGCAATGAATAATTTGTTTAGAATACATGACTACTTCGAGAATATGAAAACTAGAGTCACAACGTATAGCCTAAAGGGAAAAGTAGATATATTGTTGGAGGAATCGAATAATGTTGGAGGCATTGTTCAGAAAGAATTTACCTGGGATGAGTTTGAAAAATATCTTTAGAGAGAAGTACTTTTATGAACACTATTATGATGGTAAAGCAAAAGAGTTCTATGAAATCATAATGGTCCATTTAACCATTGATGAGTATGTCACCGAGTTTCTAGAACTATTGAGGTATAATCCATATATGAAGGATGGAAAAGGAAAAATTTAGTGATTTGTCAGTAGGTTTCCTATGGTATTCAAGGATAAAATTGAGTTGTTGGAAACCCAAACTTTGAAAGATGCCATTAAAAAGCTAGAGCACTGCTACGAGAAAGCAAAACAAAAACCTAATATTAAAAGTAATTGGAAGGCTAAAATAAGCACTGGACAAAAGAATATTTGGCCCAAGAAAAGTCCAGAGAGGAAAGAGGATAAGCACCCAATTCATACAAGGCATTTTACTAGAAAACTAATGTTTTTGTTAATAAAATTGTGCAACAACTGACATTAACACAACCGAAGTCTGAAAGCCAAAAGCTACTCCAATATTGGATTGATGGAAGGAAGCACAAAATAAGTGACTATTCACTTTAGTAGGATGTTGGGAAAAATATTTACAGTGCTAAGGAGGCGAGCACAATGTGTAAGGTAGCTCAGAGTGTGCCAAGAATTTATGTTGTAGTGGACAACTACCAAGCAGATCACTAGGTATCCATCATTGAGAAGGAAGATAAGCTGCAAGAGAAAATTATTCCTATTTTAATTTATCTAGGTTCTAATTATAGCTATGTTAGACCGGAGCTTGTTGAGAAAGGTGGTTCGGGAAAGGAATTCCATAAAGAACCTTGGTTGGTTTAGTTGGAAACTGGGACAAAGAGAAGAATCAACCAATGGGTAAGGTCATGTGTATTCAAGCTCATTGACATGCCCATAATAGCCCATTTGAATGTATTGGCATTGGGCATGTATGGCATATTTTTGGGCATGGAATGGTTGTATTTACATCAGGCCAAGATAGGTTTCTATGAAAAAACAATTGAATTCCTAGATGAGTAAGGAGCAAAAAGAGTGTTGCAGGGTAGGAGAAAGCCCATTTTAGTAAGGTTGATCTTTGCTATGCAATCCAAATGAATCAACAGAAAGGGATGGACACTATTTGTAGTGCAAGTTTCTAAATATGAGAAAGATTCCAATGAAATATAAGATGAGAAAGCCAAACTGCTACAATTTTTTTTTTTCGCAACAGTATGCAGATGTCTTTCCAGTGGAGGTTCCTAGATTTCCTCCTCATAGAGAGATATATTTATCTATTGAGCTAGTATCGAGAGAAATCCTAGTATCCAAGGCACCATATAGGATGATCACCCCAGAGTTGGTTGAGCTGAAATTACAGTTGAGAGAAATGCTTGAAAAAGGATACATAAGGCCAAGTGTGTCCCATGGGGAGCACCAGTATTATTTTTGAATATTAAATATGGAACCCTTAGATTATGCTTTAATTAAACACAACTGAATAAGGTGACCATGAAAATAGGTACCAATTAATAAGGATTGATGATCTCTTTGATCAATTTAGGGGAGCAATAGTTTTCTCCTATATTGACTTGAGGTCAGGCTACCATCAAGTAAGAATCAAGTAGGAATGCATTCATAAGACTTCTTTTAGAACAAGATAAGGGCACTATGAGTTCATAGTGGTACCCTCTAGGCTTACGAATGCCCCTGCCATGTTCATGTTCCTAATGAACAATGTACTACATCCTTATTTGGACATTTTTTTCATCGTGTTTTTTGATGACATACTGGTGTATTCAAGTATAGAAGAAGAGCATGAGAAACATCTAGATGTAGTGTTACAAATATTTAGGGAACACAAGCTCTATGAAAAGATTAGCAAGTGTGACTTCATCTAGTCACATATACATTATCTGGGGCATATCGTCTCCAACGAAGGAATCCCAGTTGATCCTCAAAATATTAAAGCCATAATGGAGTGGCCAACTCAAAAGAATGTGAATGAAATCAGATCATTCATGGGACTGAAAGGATACTGAAGGATATTTATCTGAAATTTCTCCATGATAGGAAACCCCATTACAACCTTGTAGAGAAAAGGAAAAATATTTGAGCGGATTGCACAATGTGCAGAAAGCTTTGAGCAGTTAAAACAGTTTCTCACTAATGCACAAGTGCTAAGAATTGCAGATCCCCATGGGGATTTCGTGGTGTGTACGGATTCTTGCAAAGAGGGAATCAGTGGGGTCTTAATGCAAGAAGGGAAAGTTGTATGCTATGAATCCAGAAAGTTAAATGAGCATGAGGTGAATTATGTAACACATGGTTTAGAATTTGTTACCATCATTCATGCCTTAAAAATGTGGAGGTATTACCTCCTTGGAAGGAAATTTACGCTCATGACAGACCATAATGGACTCAAATATTTGCTTGGACAACCAAAGTTGAATGCTAGGAAAGCAAGATGGTTGGCCACAATAAACAAATTAGAATTTGAAATCAAGTACATAAGAGGTAAAGAAAATAAGATTCCTCATGCTTTGAGAAAAATAATTAAGTTAAATCACTTGGCAATTATAAGTTCTTATACGACAGACCTGATAGAAAGAGTCAAAATTTCTAGACTGTAGGATGAATAATATCAACAAGTGAAAGAAAAGTTGTTGCAAAATGGTGAAGATGAAGAATATCACTTCACTAAGGGTGATCTAATCAGGTTCAAAGGTATAATTTATGTGCCTAATAGTGATGAAATGAAAATAATGATAATGAAAGAATTCCATGTTAAGTCTTATTCAAGCCACCCAGGGTATCAAAAGACCCTTATAGCCATTAAAAAACACTATTACTAGATATATCTGTAGAAGGAAGTGGCTGATTTCATGGAAAGATGCATGGAATGGAAACAAGTAAAGGCCGAGTGCAAGCCTTCAGCAAGATTGTTACAACCTATCCTTAGTCTAGAATGGAAGTGGGAGGTAATTTCTATGGATTTCATTACATGATTACCCAAAATGCCTAGGCATCATGATGCAATCATAGTAGTGGTGGATAAGTTTCTAAATTTAGCTCATTTAGTAGCAGCCAAGCCCCCTAAATATGCTAATGATAACCTACAAATTTTGATAAAGGAGATTGTGTTAAATAGAGATGCTAGATTTACTTCAAGGTTTTGGAATGAACTGTTTGTAGGAGTAGGAATACAACTGGAATTTAGTATAACCTATCGTCCCCAAACATATGAGAAAAAAATAGGATTAACATAATCCATGAGGACATGTTAATAATGTATGTGATGCATCAACCCAAGAAGTGGGAAGAATGTCTTCCAGTTTTGGAATTTTTATACAACAATGGATGCCAAGAATCCTTAAAGATGAGCCATTTTGAGGCATTGCATGGCAGGAATTACAACACTCCTATTATCTATAGTGATCCAGTCAATAGGTTTCATGTAGGACCTGATATGATCAAGGATATGGAGAAAAAAGTCCAAATCATGAAAAAAAATTTGAAAGTGGAACAAGATAGGTAGAAAAGATATGCAAATTAGCATAGAGTGCACAAAGAGTTCAAAGTTGGGGAACATGTTTATCTGAGGATTAAACCCCAGAAGAGTTCCCTAAGGATTAGGACATGTGCCAAGTTTACACCACGATATTGTGGACCATTTGAAATCCTTGAGAGGATTGGACCAATTTCATATAGGTTGGATTTACCTCCTTCATTTAGAATTCATGATGTTTTACATGTTTCTTTAATTAAAAGGTATGTACAAGATTTTAATCATGTGATTGATTGGTTTGTGCTATAGGAACCAAAGGGAGAGTTCTAGCCAATGCCAATGTACATTCTAAACTGGAGGAGTCTCATGCTACAGAATTGAGCCACAGAGCAAGTCAAGGTGTAGCGGAAGCACTTTGGGGTAGAGGAGGCCACATGGCAAATGGATGATACCATGAAATTTAAGTATCTTGCATGCTTGTTGGGATGGGGTCCCCTGGGTTAGTTTTGGGCTAAGATAACCCAATTTTTGGTACAATTTTGTAAATAATGTAAAGTCTCCATGATTTGTGGATGTGGAGTGTGTAGGTGAGTAAGAGTCAAGGGGGTTTAGCCCCTTGTTTTGGATAAGGTTGGAGTCGGTTTTGAGATTCACACATGGTCTGCAAACCATGGCATTGTACGAAAAAGTCTATAAGTAGTGAATCTTAGTGAAAGGAAGAGGAAACTAAGTAAGATAAAGAAAAGAAGGGAGACAAAAGAGCGAAGGGCTCGGAAGGGCTTAGAAGGAGAAAGGCTCTACAGCTGAGTGCGTAGAGGCTTGGGAAGAGTTTGCAACTGAGTGCACGGACCCCTGCAACTATGTGCAAAGGGGAGTTTTGAGTCTGTAATCTTGAATTGAATATCAATAGAGACAATTTTCTGAAGAATTCCTAAGTAATTTTGTTTATCTATATTAATGTTATATGCTACCGATAAATGATTTGTTTTACAAAATATTGATTGAATGTTACGTGATTCTCTTGAATAAGTCTTAATAATGTATGCAATACATGTTTAAGTACTTTCACGAAGACTATGAAGAATTCTCTTATGCTTACTATTAACTTAAGTAAGTCTACGCGAACACTAATTTATGACTTTGCTCTAATGCGCGTAAGTAGGTAAATTGGTTGTTAAAGGTCTACAAGGATTGATCATAGACCTTCATGAAGGTTTGAAGGCTGTTTTAACAGAGTTGCCGCAATGGGCCCGAAGAGTTATTGATCTACACAAAGGTGGATCTAAGGTGCTAAAAGACATCACACTAGTCTCTAGATGCAGAAACTTGGTTCTTGCATCCCCCCATACTGCTTCGGGTGAGACTGCACCCTACACTATGCAAGTTTTTGCCAAAAGGGCTAGTAGTGTAGGTTTTTGTTGGTTGACACAGCTAACTTCGAACCTAGGTTAGGACCCCCTAAGCCAACAAATGGTTCCGTTGCTGGGACCGGGATTTTCTTGAAAGAGATGTGTGATATTGCATCATTGGAATCTGACCAAGAAAGAAATTGAAAAGTGGTTAGATCAAAAGATTCATGAGTTTGTGACATAAGAAAATAAGAATCTGTGCCTTTCAAAGGAAGAGTGACTAAAGAGGTATTTGTATACAGAGATACACAATATATTCTTCTGCACCTTCTCAATTGAGTTGTATCAATGGTTGGCTAAATTGATAGGTAGTCAAGGAAGGTGGAAGCTCGATAATCCTATAGTGTGGACTCCAGAATTAGTGTGCCAACTAGAAACCTTTGGAAACAAGATTGTGTGGGCTGTTGATTATTGGCTCGATCGAATTCTAGGAGGATTTGTTACAAAATTTGGAGTTGATACCTCAGTCAACTATAGCGAAGTAGAGCGACGATTTTTCAAGGGACTGTGAGGTAAGTATTTGAGATCATTGAATACTTGGATTAAAATCTTATTCTGTGAAAAATGGGTGATGCCATTACCTTGATGTTTGGAGCTACGCAATGTAGACGATTCCTTAGAAATCACGAAGGCTCGAGACTGGAGTATAGCCCATTGATTGGAACTCCTTCAAGTGACGACGATGGGGCATGCATCTAATCACTCAAGGAATTCCTTGAGAAAATCATCCGTCCACTCCACCTCCACCCGCACCTCCATCGCATACACCTTCGCCAACACCTCAACCTCCACAACCACCATTCAACATGGCGAATGCAATGAAGATGTCGATCATAAAAGGCATAGGAAATGAATATGTAGATTAGTTTTGGTTTGTTATGAATGTTATATGGACAGCGCAACAAATTACTAATGAAAATATAAAGAAGGAATAGTTGGTTACCACTTTGTAGGATCACGCATTAACTTGGTATATTAAATATTGTTCTCATAATCTTCTTGCAACGCTAGTTGAGACTAAGGTGGCTTTAAACAAAGAGTTTAGTAAGCCTAAGTCTAACTCACAGTCAGTAATCAGATTTAAGTAAATGATGATGATGGTCGATGAGATGCTCTGGGACTTTGATCAAAGATTGAAGTGTCATATCAGAGAAGCTAACATGCAGATGATAGATAGCCAACATCACGAATGCTTTATAGCATCACTTTTTCCCCACTTGAGGATTGCTCTATCACAACAAAAGATAGAAACACAAGTAGAAGCCTTGGAAATCACGATGAGGCTGCATGCATCACCTATTCAGGATATGAACTTGGGAGTACAAAAAATCCACTCACAATTAGCAAGCTTACACCTAGAGTTACAAAGTTTGAAGAAATACAAGGAGACTAAACCAAAAGTATGCATAGAAGTCTGGTGTTTGAAGTGTAAGGGCCATGGGCACGATAAAGATCATTGTCCCATGTATGCGAATTATATTACAGGACGGGGGCCAATTCCCTTGAAGCCAGAAGCCCCAGTAGGGCCAAGCGTGGGGGCTGCGCTATGGTGTGCTATTTGTCAAGTTGCTGGACAACATGCAATGAATAATTTCCATTTACTTCAAAAGTTCATCCAGACACCCAATAGTTGTTTAGTAACTTCTGCAAATCTGTGGGCCACGATGAGTGCCACTGTTGAAGCTATGAGTTGATGATGAAAAGGACACCTACATAACAGATGCAAGAAGAAAATTGGTTTCCAAATTAGGGCACGAAGGATATCAGGGTCGAGGACAGAGTCATAAAGAAGGAGGACCTGGTAGAGGTCATGGCCAGATTATCTACTACAATTTCAGACAACCAAGGCACTATGTGCGAGAGTGCCAAAATCCTACACACCTGTCACGTCAATGTTGTAGACAATTTAACCATACTATAGAAGAATTCCTAGTGCTAATAGCTAAAATGCAAGAGAAGAAAACACAACCTCAGTAGCATATGAAGAATTTATAGATGATGAGGCTGGAGCCCCGTGAAGAAGATCGAAGTGTTAACATTGTGCTAAGAAGTGGAATGAGGACTAGTGCTGATAAGCGCTAACAGACTGAAGAAGAAGGATGGGTCCACATAGTTCCGGAGAAGGAAGTTGACTTTGATTTGGATTGTGCTAAGGAAAAATTTATGGAAGCCAAGAAGAGCTTTGACGAGGCCTCCACCTCAGGAAGGCATGACAAGATGCAAGAAATCAGCGTGCCTGCAGAAGTTGATCCCTCTGTACTCACTACGTTTTTGGAGACATGCATGAAACTGTTGCGTGATGACAAGGCTATGGAGGGCCTGCAAGAATTAATAAATAAATGCGCTAGCAAAGAGAAAGGTCCTGTCATACACCGTGTAGTTAGAAATATTGGAAAACATAAGGCATGAACAGGGAGCGAGATGAGGTTCACATGCAGATAGGTAATTATGAGATGGACCAAGTCATTTTGGATCTGGGGTCCGATGTGAACATGATATCAAAACAAACATGTAAAAGGATGGGGAGACTTGCACTACAATGGTCTCTGATTCAGCTCAGAATGGCGAACTGGCAGAAAATCATAACCATGGGAAGGTTATATGGAGTAGTAGTTGATATTGAAGGTGCGAGCGCGATATACTTTGAAGTCAAAGAAATTTTTGATGACAGTAATCCCTACCCCGGGCTCTTGGAAATTGACAGGGCTATTGATATGAATGGAGTCATCAATTTGAAGAAAAGGACAATGCCATTTGAGAGGAAGTCACTTCAGGTGATAGTACCATTGGACACTGCAGAAGGGGCGCGATATACTGAATCCGTCCACAATTATGAAGAAAGTGATGATGAACTGGATCAAATCTAAAAAATAACAATGCGAGATTAAGACTGGATCAATCCGATGAGAGATGGGAGGATTGCATGGGACTGTGAGTGTTCCTGCACCTCCGACTCAGACGAGGAGTTAGAGCATTGGCAGAATCACTTTCATGAAGTTTCCACATTGCGATGCAATATGATGACGAAGTTGCTTTGTTGTGTTTTATCAGAGGTAAGGAAATTACCCTATTGTGATGTTTTAACTAACATAGATTTCTTTTTGGATGAATTTGAGCACGAAGTCCCTAAGGATAACCTCTTCCAAGCATTAGAGCTGGCACTATGCACGAAGCTCACATGATGGTGTGGTACACATAAGGATAGTTTTGTTGGATGGCGAGATTAGAGAAGGATGATGAAGCTAAAATTTGGGCATGCTAACACCAAAATGATTGAGAAATATAATGGAAGGGATGATCCATGCGATTACCTAGAGAAATGGACTAAAGCATGGGGAATAGAACCGCAACTAGTGTGCGTACACCTATTTTTCCATACTTTGGATACAATTTCCATGAACTTGTATCTCGAAATGGAGCTCTATCATGGCACCACAGAATGGGATTTACTAAAGGAAGGGTTCTTATTGACATTTAGCTTTGAAAACTACTTCGCAAGCATTGATGAAGCACTGCTAGAAATTAAGGTGGCTATGTTCAGAATGCCGAAGGAACCTATGCAATGGATCCAACGAGATTGGAGCACCCAACTGCACCATGCGTTGGAATGTTATGATGTGACCACTCAAGAGGACATTGAATACCCAAGAAACATTAATGTTCCAGAGGTAGAGGGGCATGGCGAAGTCCTAGCAGCAAAGGAAAAGAAGATAGGCCAAAAGATAGGCCAAACATAAGAAATATAAGCAGCCATAGAGAGTAGTGGAGCTAGAGGCAGAAGAATTCTAGGGAACAAAGGCTATTGATGCTGAAGAGGTGGAACCCATGACAAGGCTACCTAAGTATATCCCAACACGGAAGGGAAAGGAAAAGGTCACAAAGGACCTGGATACCAAGAAGTTTACTGTATCCATTGCCTCTACTCCCTGAGCAGGTCCCTTTTAAAGGCCCTAAGCTCATGAGGATCATGTTGTTAAAAATGGAGGATTAGGATCTTGTGGACCACACTAAGTTTCCACATTTAACAACAGAAAAATATATGCGAAAGGCCTATTATGAAGAAACAGGTGTTAAAGCATTGGAGATGAAGGAATGGGTTTGCGGTGTCAAGTAATCTGGGTTGCTCAATCTACTATTGGTGCCACATTATCACTGCACCCCCATTAATACGATATGTGTGCACCAACTCCTCACACTGGTGCATGATGGGTACTTATGTCTAGGAGAGGCTATCCCCATCATGTACATGGTAATTCACATAATCACATAGCTTCCTAACAATGGAGCGAACCCATCTAAGGAGTTTGGATGGAAGATTGGAGAGAAATATCTTGCAAATAAGATGAAGAGGGATTACGACCTCCTCAAGAAATCATGAGGGTATTCCATTCTTTCCATAACAAACCAGGAAATTCAATTCGTTGCCCAGATTTTAGTAGAAAATGTTATGAGAAAATGTCGAACAGATGAAGTTATGAAGCCAGTAGTTTCCCTTGCTATGCAGTACGCGAAAGGTGTGCAATTTAATTGGAAAAGGTACTTCTGTTAGGAGTTCCTAGCAAACTGCTGAGAATCCCATGACAAAAGCAAGTCATTCCACTACGCTTGGTTGTTGTTGTTAATCACGCTCATTGCATAGCGATTGCTGGAGGATATCCAATTTCCTCCGCTCAAGGAAGAATTGCTGGAGGTAGCGCAATTCACTTCCTTATGGTCTACAAAGGATGCTGTAGATTACAAAGACAAAGATATTTTGGATATTTGTGGAAATGGATCTCCGTAATGTAACCAATCAGCATCTGAGGTTGTCCCCAACCTTGTTCACACAACTGTCACCCTATGCGGCATTCAAGGCTGACTTCCACAGAGTCTATATCCAAGTGCGGAATGATCCAGAGTAGAAATGGCACAAGTTTCCCTATTTGGTGTCAGGAACAGACGTATAGGAGGTTGTAGTGGCATGGCCTATAGAGTGGCACGCCCCATCAGAATTAGATGTTGGAACCAACATGGGTGTGGAGAGTTCTACTGCGCAGAAAAGAAAGGAGGTCATGAAGAAGGCTATGCATACCCTAGCATAATAGAAAAAGAAGGAAGTTACAGAAAAGGCTCACATAGAGAAAGAACGCGCTGATAAGGAGTAGGTGGAACAAGAGTGGTGCGAGTCACATAAAGGTGATAAGTCCCCTTCGCCGGAGACAGATGAAGAAGAGCTTTCAGGACAAGGCGACGAAGGTGATGAAGGGTCACGCAGCCCCTTCATTTTGAAAAGATGTGGCACCGAGCAGCAAGGAGGAACGTCTAAGACTCATGAATCTAATAAAACACAGGTTGATCCCATGGTATTAACAGAGGGCGATCTCGATGAGATCAACGATAAAATCTGGGATACCACCATAGAATTTTTGCAACAGTTTGAGTAGCAATACATGCAGATGCTTGGGGGTGTCCATAAGGATCAACATGAATTGCATCTCCAAGAAACTAGAATCTAGGAAGATGTCGGGAAAACGAGAAATGCACAAGTCAATTTGGCACAAGGAAAGAGCACAATTGCAGAGATGGTTAGACCGCAGAATGTCAGAGTTTTCCATTTGCCTGAAGGTTCAATCTATGCCAACATAGATGAACAACGTGCACTGCTTCACAAAGTCCCAGACATGGGAATGAACCTTGCCGCGATGTCACTTTAATATTTAGATACATTACTTCAGGGAGTCATGGAAGAGCTCAGGATCATAGAACAATGAGCACTTACTGTTGTCAGTGAGTTTAAATTCAACAATCAGTAACTGTTCGTTGAAAAGACACAGGCTCTGAAGGAAAAGGAGGCCCTGTAGGCACATAATTCACATCTGGAGTTAGCGGTAGTGGAGGCATGCAAGACATTGCCTGAGCTTGAGATCCTGGAGGATGCACAGCCAAAAGCCAAAATTAGAAAACTAGCCGCTGGTGTGCGTGAGGCTAAAGCAAGATTTGGATGAGTCACTTTTGAGTTCAACATGAAGCTTGTAGAGCTGCAGTTAAAGCTATAGCCCACAACTTTGCTTGAGGTCAAGGAGAAGCATAGAGTTGCAATTAAGGAAGTCATGGCTACCTTGGATGCCACAGTCACTGACTATTTGATGCTGTTTGATCAGGCTATGGAGCTATTGACCAATCTGTAGGAGAACTCGAACCCACAGATATTGAACACAATGGTAAGGGAGAGGCAGTGCCAATATGATGAGGTCAAGGTGTCTCCGTACACCTTAGCGCCAACGCAGTGCCTTGCCAAGTTATAGGAATGAAAATAGCTACCAGAACAGGTGAGGAAGTGCATAAGAAGGAGGCCTTGCTAAAGGCCAAGTTGCAACCTTGGTTGGAGGAGTATTATTAGGTCACAACTTCTATTCAAGATAAGCTTAAGGGACTACAATAGACACATCAAATGGTGAGGTTGGCAATAGAGGGACCAACCACTGAAAAATTGATCGAGGAGCTTCAACATGCAGCGACATAGAGCGCAACTAAAGTTGCAGTAATATAAGTGGAGCTGAGGGAACTTTGTATTAAGATCATGGCGCCAGTAGAGTGACTCAAGCGTGAGTCACAATCTTTGTTTTGAGGGCCTGTTGGGATGGGGTCCCCTAGGTTAGTTTGGGGTTAAGATAACCCAATTTTTGGTACAATTTTGTAAATAATGTAAAGTCTCTGCAATTTGTGGATGCGGAGCACGTAGGTGAATAGGAGTCAAAGGGGATTATTCCCTTATTTTGGATAAGTTTGGAGTCAGTTTTGAGATATACCCACGCTTCACGGACCATGGAATTGTATGAAAAGGTCTATAAATAGTGAGTCTTAGTCAAAGGAAGAGGTAACTAAGTAAGATAAAGAGAAAAAGGGAGACAAAAGAGAAAAGGGCTTAAAAGGAGAAAGGCTCTCCAGTTGAGTGTGTAGAGGCCTAGGAAGAGTCTACAACTGGGTGTGCTAACCCCTGCAGTTGTGTTCGCTGGGTAGTTTTGAGTCTGTAATCTTGAATTGAAGATCAATAAAGACAATTTTCTAAAGAATTCCTAAGTATTTTTGTTTATCGTTGTTAATGTAATATGCTGCCTATAAATGATTTGTTTTATGAAATATTGATTGGATGTTATGTGATTCTCTTGAATAATTCTTAATAATGTACACAATCCATGTTTAAGTACTTTTGTAAAGACCCTGACAAATTCCTTATGCTTATTATTAACTTAAGTAAGTCTGTGTGAACACTAATTTAGGACTGCTTTCTGATACATGTAAGTATGAAAATTGACTGTTAAATGTCCGCAAGGACTGATCATAGACCTTCACAGAAGTCTGAAGTATATTTTAACAGATTTTTTGTGATAGGCCCTAAGAGTTATTGATCCATGTGAAGGTAGATCTAAGGTGCTAAAAGACATCACACTAGTCTCTAGATGCAGAAACTTGGTTCTTGCATCCCCCCATACTGCTTTAGGTGAGACTGCAACGTGTGCTATACAGGGTGTTGCCGAAAGAGCCAGTAGTGTAGGTTTTTGTTGGTTGGTGCAACTAACTCTGAACCTAGGTCAAGACCCCCTAAGCCAACATTGCTGGTTAAAGGAAGTGTGTACATGATTGTAAATACTGTATAGAGTTGTGTGTATAAAACTCAATGAAACAATATGTGTTATGTTTTTTTTCTCATGTTGCATATGATAATATGAACAATGAGGGTGATGTTCCCTCAAGAGGGAGGGGATTGTGACAACCCCACCCATGGCTCTTTCATAAACTTCATTGTAAATATTTTTGCAATATGTGAAATAAAAAAAATGGGACTGAGTCAAAGGGACACAAATTCTAGAGCAAAGCAGAAGGATTGCTTGCTTGGGCTATTGTGGTTTCTTATGTAGATAAAGAAACCATGAGAAACAGGCAAAGGCTCCAAGCACAAAGGGGAAAGAATCCCTGTAAAACAATGAAAAAGACAACAGAAGACACATTCATTTGAGACGCCAAGAGGCATATAGAGAAGGGAGAGGAAATTTATTCATCAGGTGAGAGAAAATCAATAGGAAACTTTAAAGAGAAGAGAAAATAAGGGGATTGGTTATTTTTTCCCTGGATGCTATGGGTTGAGATATTAATCTTTGCATCCATGTAATATCTTGGGGTCCCTATAAGTTGTGGGTTGAAATATGATCCCTGGAGCCCTGTAATAGCTTGGGTCCCTAGAGGCTGTGGTTTGAGACAAAGGTCTCTTGAGGTCCTTAACAACTTGGGTCCCTAGAGGTTGTGGGATGGGATGGAATCTCTAACCCGTGAACTCAGCCCAAAATTGAGGAAATTTATTTTTTTAAGTGTTTTAACAATGTATGCAGGTTGGGTATATGCTGACCCACGTGTACACACTTTTATAACAAGGAAAAGTAGCGTATAGGGAATAACACCTTGTTTTTTAAGATTTTGGACCAAGTCTAGAAGGAAGGGTCACCCTAGGCCATAAACAGAGCATTAGATCTACCAAGAGTGGTAAATGGTGTTATAACAGATGCCCCCTTATATATGAGATCAGAAGGGGTATATGATGGCTGAAATGTATTAAGTGTATGGAAAGAATCATGCCGATACAGAGGAGGAGTTCACCAGAATTCAGCTTGCCAAGCCATCAAAAGAGATCAGAAAGAAACTACTGCCTGAGGTGGGCATACCCATGCTTAGAAATAGTAAAGTATGTTCACATATCAAGTACAAAATGGGATCCAATATGTATACAATTATAAAGGAACTGAAAATACATAATGGATCATCTGCTCATAATCAAGAAAGTACATGTCTGAATATCACATATAAAGAGCTGATCAATGATGCTGAAGTATGAAGTTGATCACTGAAGTCAAGAAACTGATCCCAATAGTACCAATTGAACATGATGGAACTGCAACATATAAGGTGGATGGTGTCATCTAATAGACACAGGGGCAACTGACAAGTGAGCCAAGACATGTTGATGTAAACCTGAGGTCTTCACTGACCAATGTGGTACATTTCTACACAATGGGAATGAATGATTTGATGTCGACCATGTGAGAAATTGTTTGATTACTGATCAATGATGTATATCATTAAAAAATGCGAGACTACTCACTGATAATGATAATGAGAGTCAAGGTACCTAGTACAATCTAACAAGTGTGAATAAATGAGCTTTAGTCGAACACTTGAAAGAATCTATCAATCAGGAGACAATGATGTTTTCCACAGTCGATAGTGAAGGAATCTGCCACTGATGACTGCAAACCTGAGGTATTGTGAAATGGACTCTAAATCTCTTTCCCAGAATAATGAGCTAAAGTCGATGGGAAAAGATCTGCTAGAAGGAAGGCATTAAGGAATCCTTCGTAAATATAGCACGAGTGTAACTCGTAGGTTAATAATGTGGAAGGAATTGGTTGAACAAAGATGTAGTAACCCAACTGAAGCACATTTTTGGCATACACAAGATATAACTAGCGCATGATAGAAACCCTCTGAACCAACCAATAATGAAATATGACACAGGGGCAAGGAATCCACCAATAGGGTCAAATGGAAACCAAGGCACTACAGGAATCTGAATGTGTGATAATGAAAGCTGATGTTGAACACAAGGGAAACCACCCAGTAAAAGACCCATGATACTGATCGATGCTGAGCATAACATGACCTATAAATAATGAAAATAGGGCTAGGTTGCGGCTCTAGATCTAACCTCAGAGCAATTTGTCGTAGTCGATAAGGACAAGACCCGCCAACAAGAAGTCAATGGAGACCTTCTCAAACCGACACAGGCAAAGGACCAAGACAACTGATGTGATAACAAACATGATGTTGACAACCAAGGATGGTTGATTGAAAAATAGGTCAAGAGACACTGCAAAGAGACTAACTTAGGCTTACTTCCCTTGAACAAAAGCATGACTCAACTGTGACTATATGGTAGCATATGATAACTCTGTATAAGTTTGTCATGCAGGAGGCATAAGAAAACTCTCCATATGATTGGAAGAGGTAACCAATTGGATGAGGACTAACTCGATAACAAGGTTAAGGATCTCCTAAGTCAAACTAAAGCCCACCTCAATGGGGGAAAAAACTCGCTTTTGAGTGCTTTATTCAAGGGTGACATGACTTACTCTAGCTGCCATCAAAATATGGAAATAATGTCCCGTTCCTGCACTTTTTGTAATATATAATATATATATATATATATATTATATATAATATATATATATATATATTTTTTTTTTAAATTTTATATGCTATAAAAGAATAAATAATGCTATAGTACAATGGAAAGAACAAGTGTAAAAAAAAATAGATGTTCTAGTTCCTGGGAGGGGAACATTCCTATGCTCAATTCAGGGAGGCGAAACTAGTCAAGGACACTCAAAGGGATGTTATTTCCACAAGTAAAAGGGTGTGTCAAGTTGCAGAAGCTAAGTGATTGCATGGTTGATTTTGCAAAAGACATGGTCGAAAAAGTGGCTTAAACATGAGTCCAAGTGAAGCCGACTCAAGCCTAAAAGGTGCAAGTAGTCAATATCCAATGCAACAGTACAACTCAACACAAAGGAGCCTCTAGGGTATAAAGCAAGAAAATAGCGCAGAAGAATGAGAATGAGTTTTCAATGCACAAGTCATGGCGGGACTCAAGATGAATCCTAAACCTAAGAACAAAAATTCAGCATGGGTTCCTAGTGACAACAAGATACTATCTAGGGCACCCACGATAAGGTAGGCTCTACCACACAAGTCATGATTCCTTTTAAGCAAAGAGAAGGTTCCGCATAATATATTTTTTGGGGTCAATCCTAATGCCAAAATGGAAAAGGAAAATGATAAATGCACAATGCAGGTGAAAATCCTAACCTATATGCCAGTTTCGAGAACCAATACCTATCAAAGTGGATCAACCATACAAATGTCCAAAGGAGAAATCTTCCAAATTCTGTAGACATACACAGGAACAATAGATAAGAAGTTAATACATCCCACATATAAAATTCATATAAAATCTTGTGTTATAGAATACAAAACTTGAAAGTGCATACCTTATATATACAATATGGTACAAGTAACCACGTAGCCTTGCGGCTTACGCATAATAGTTCTTCTAGACAAACCCCTTGCAGGGCTCAGGCCAAGGACTCCTTTGGGAGTCTAAACTCATGGCTTCAAAGAGTTCCTCCTGTGAAGGAAAATCAAATTCTAAGAAATCATGAGAACTACAAGGATCAAAAGAGGGAATTAAGGGGTCCCATATCCCTATAGGAAGAATCTCTCGGCCAACTACCGAGGCCAAGTCCCAAGAAAGAGAGTAATAGGTCAAAGGATCCTTCTTATAAGCAATTGAACATTGAGGATTCAATGCCATATAATTCACTCGTGGCGGGGTAGAGCCTACTTAAACACTTGGAACAAACCAAGGGGTATTCTGTAGTAAATTCGAATTAGGGTGGTGATTATCAGATGCAAGTTGATCAATAGTGACAATATTCCCTTTATGAGGAAAACACATCACTCGAAAGAGTGAAGACACCAAAAAATTCATAGCATAGACATAATCACACCCAAGTAGCATATTAAAGTCTAAAGGGAAGTCAACCACCATCATATTGATAAAAATAGTCTTCCCACCTAAAGTAATAGGAAATTGAGGAAGAACACCCATAGATTCACTAGGTCTTCTATCATAAGCTAACAACTGACTCTCAGCTGTCAACAACTTTGGAGAACCCAAATATTTCCAATTCAAGGAGGACATAATACTTGCCGAGGATCCTTCATCCACCATACATTGATAGATGTTTGTGGAATTAACTCTAACCTTTATTTGGAAAGGTGTAGTGGAAGGAAGATGAGGCTCGACAAGACTATCCCAACTAAAGGAGACACTTCTAGGACTTGGAGGGGGAGCATTCGAAGAAACCGGAATGCCCCCTATACTAGAAGACTCTGTACTAGAAATCAAATAGACTCTGTTGTTAGGCACTTCACCCCCCAAAAGAGGTGTGTAATCAGCCAGAGATTGCACTAGCTCAACTACATTGTCAACCAATGGTTAATGAGACTGTTTAGAAACCATATTAGATTCAGGAGTAGAAGAACTTTCAGACTCGGACCATATCCTTTGTACCTCTAGAATACCAGGGCACAAATGAGTAAGATGGTCTCCCTTGCATATCTTACAAGGGAACTTAGGTTTAAAACTTCCACGTCTAGGTTTCTTATCAACCAACCATTCTGCCAACATGACTAGCAGTGGTTTACAGAGAGTCACCAACATGACTTGCAGAGGTCAGTGACTCTTTGCTAGTATGACTTACAGTGATGAGACTTATGCCCCCAGCATGACTTGCAGCAGCTGACAGCTCATCTCCAACATGACTGGAAGAGGTTGATGATGAATTTCCAGTATGAATTGTAGTGACTAGACTTATGCCCCCAGCATGACTTGCAATGGGTAAAGTCTCAACTCCAACATGACTAGCAAAGGTTGATGATGAATTGCTAGTATGACTTGCAGTGACTAGACTTATGCCCCCGGCGTGACTTGCAGTATCTGAAAGCTCATCTCCAACATGACTGGTAGAGGTTGATGATGAATGGATAGAACTATTCTTCTTCTTTGTCCTCCTCTTTCTCTTCCTTTTAGATCTCTTATTACAAGAGGGAGGAGAAAAAGGAATACTAGATTTCTCTTTTAAAGAAGATGAACAATTAACACAATTTTGATGCCCTTAAAATAAATCATTCATTTGAGAAGCTTCAAGAACATCAAGAATATTTGGAGTGGACGACATCCAAACTAGTAGTCCAACATTCAATCCAAGAATATTCAAAGTGGCCATCAAGGGGGTACCAACATTTCCAAAGAAGGGCAAAGCACAAGGATCCCCTTTTGGGAGGGTAACTTGGTTGGTTTCCACAAGAATATTGGCCATATCTAACTTATTCGTAAATCCTTCCCTTACGGGAATGTACAAATGACTTTCCAAGGAATATAGATGCACAATCAAAACCTTTTCCCATGAGGAGGCAACTCCACAACTTTTAAAAGAAAGATCAAAGCCTTTCAAGATCAGCGGAGTGGTAGGTCGGTCACTCAGAATCTAATGTCCAAAAGTGGCAAGACAAGAATACCTAAATCCAACTATATACAAAAAGCAAAGAACACTCAACTATAAAGTCCCTAAAGATACAACCAATCAAGCAACTTCTAAGTATTTCTGTTTTGGGTGATGAGGAGTGGACACCAAAATACAAGAAAGTGAATTAAGGGACCTTTTGAAGATAGTCTAGGATAATAATGGCCCAGGCCTACTAGTGAAGGTATCAGAAGTAGTTACGCCGACCTCCAAACAACAACCTTTGCCAGTGCAAGCACCCAAGCTTCGCAAGGGTACTGTCCAGAAGTATTGTTGAACGTGATGAAATGTTAGCCTCAGGTGCCCCGGGATTCCCCTCCGCAGCCACCTATGTGATCCTGTTGTGGTGAAAACACAACCCCCCCATTACTGACTTGCTCAACTAAGATAATGGGGACCCTTTCTATAAAAATTTTTTTGGCTAAGCGCCCTTTTTGGATTTTTATTTTTGTTGATTGCCCTACGCTTCTGTTAATTTTTAGTTTTCTTTCGATTCTTGTTTTGATTGCTTGGTTAGAATCGATTTTTTATAAGCTTCACATTGACGCTTGTTTCGCCTCATTTGGTCAACTGGTTTGAAAATGGCACTCCTTTGAAATCTCATCATTTATTTAGCCTGGGTTAAAAATGCATAAAATGTACAATATCGCATTTTGTAAATAAATTTGTCCAATAACGCATTCAGTTTAAATATTAACCCGTAGTAAGTTTTTACTAACATTTTTCATTTTTAGTCATGCAGCCAAATTATTAATTATCGGTATTTTAAGAAATTCACTCCAATTGCCAAATCGAATCTTAATCTCAAAAATCTAAACATTCAAGTGGCTGCAGTTTATTTTTCATTTATTTTCCAAGTAGCTATCGTCCAGAAACTTATGTTCATAAAATACAACAAAAAAATAAAAATTTAAAGTTTAAAATTAAATTATATAATTAATTAATATATTAAATATAATTAAATTTAATTAATAAGAATATTTAAACAAAAAAAAAAATATATAATAAAATTTGTTTTAATCGCATCACAACTTTATTTCGCAACCAATTTTAAACAACCCCGATATACCCCTTGGGCTACGCCCGATGCGAATTGCCGATATTCATTTCCGTCCCGATGCGATATCGCATCGGGGAGTTTGGCTTGACATGTTTTAAAAACTTCATAACCTACCCGATGCGACATGCCGATAAGCTGTCTCAAGGCCGATATGCCGATTGCGAATAAGAAAAATGCATTAACAGGGTTTTGCGTTAATATAGTTTGAAAAGAGCACTCATACGTGGGTTAGTATGTGCTGTAGATTAGTATAGTGTACATATTAGTTTATATAAGTAAGTAGTGTAGGATATTACATTATTTTAATATATTAGTTAGGGTAATATAGGTAGGTTATTATTTTAGATATATATATATTAGTTATGATAAGATGGGTTAATTCAATGGTTTATATAGTTAATATATTTAACGTAGGGATTATGGGTAGGTTGTATTTATAATATTAATTAGTTTATATTAAATATGTAATATATATAATATATATTATATATAATATGTAATATATATTATAGTATTTAAATTAATTATCATATTATTTAATTAATAATTTAGATTAATTAATTTAAGACATTTAATTAATTATTTTAATTTAGATTTAAATGTTATTTAGAATTAGTTTTTAATTAGATTTAATTTGTTTATAAATAGTTAATCAGATATTGGTTAGTTAGTTTTTAATTAGCAATTAAATTAGAATTAATTAGGGTCTAATTTAGGATTTAATTTTTAATTTAAATTCTGATTTTTAGCCCAGCAACAGAATTTCCAGATTTATATCAGATTTGACCCATCAACTTTGGAAGGTCATAACTTGAGTTCTACTTGGCCAAATGAGGCCCAGGACAGCTCATTGGAAAGAGAAAATCAAGCAGAACATTTTGAAGGAGGTTTCATCAAAAGATTTGATCAATTATTGGTCCAAAATTCAAGCAGAAGATCAGGCTCCGAATTTTGAAAACAAAATCAATTTTCTGAGTTATTGTTTTCAATTTCATTTGTTCAAAGCCTCTTCTAATTGCAGATCCATTGGCCAATGATATCTTTTGCCAATCAAATCATTCCAAGCATCAATACGTAGCTTATATTTTGTTTTTAATTATTTATTTAAATAGAATTTGATTGGGTTTGATTTAATTGCCAGCAATGCTACTTTGATTTTATAGTTGCATTTTAATTTATTTTGATTTCTTTTTGCAGGAAAACAGTAAAAGAAATATGGAGAAAAAAGATCTCAGTCAATGAGAATGCTCCAGCAATTGAAGATTGGAATTATGAGCAAGTAAAAGGGATTTAGCAGAATTCTCTCAAAGAAACTCTTCTCTCAACAATTCCTGGAAAATATTATAAATAACAAATTGCAGAATGTAAACAGGGCTGCTCTCCTCTGCAATTTTAGGCTTCTAAAAGCACTATTGTAATTGGAATTTAGAGTTGTAGGAGAGAGAAGTGAAAAATCTCAGATCTGGGGGAACTATTGAGGATTTTCCCTTTGTATTTTGAATTATGTGTGAGGGGCAGAGTTTGCACTATTGTGGCTCTGGTTTTGAAGACAGAAACTCAAGCAATGTAAAGCACTGTTGGAGACCAAGGACAGAGGAATGGATGCAATAAAATTGGTATTTCTAATACTACTGTTTCAGATATCAGTTTTAATGTTATGGTGATATGAATGTGTCATTTTATTCATGTTTGTGCACTATTGTTAATATGGGTAATTTGTCACAATCTTGTTATTATGTATCTCTGTTTTTTTTTATGGATTAATTTCTCATTTTAGAGTAACTATTTACTCTGAAATCTATCTTATGCAACCAATTTATTGAATGGTAATGTGTTGTGAACTATTTCCACATATCATTATTCAATTATTGGATTTATTGATTTGATAATCAGTATCATTTTGTGAACTACTTCCTGAATGTTGTTGGTTTATTATTTCAGTTTTAAAGTCTCAATAGAATGTGTTTTGGTAACCATAATATCAGTTAATTGAACTACTTCATTAACTTGATATTCATTATAAACAAGACATATGTAAATCCCAATATTTTAATTATCTTGCTCTTAGTTGGGTTAGATCTATATCTGCCTAATTAAGATAGGATTTAGATTAGTTTCTTTTGCTTGCATCATAGAATAATCTTTCATTTAAAGCAAATTATATATTCTGTTAAGTCCTCTCCTCAAAGAGGCAAAACTTTAGTTGTGGCTTGGCTGAGCCCAAATCAGCTTAAGGGTCATTCTCTTGCCTGATCAGCAAGAAGAAATGATCTGATGTCCCTGTCTATTGGTAGTTAAAGATACATTATAAACCAATAGCAATAGGGAGAAGGTAACTGGACCTAGATGAACAGTCGGAGCCACCACACCAAACGGAAAAGGAGCTGCTTTTAAGGTCCGGACCGGGTGGTTATCCCCCAATGTTGTTGCAGCGATTTTCGAAGCATCAACAGAAGGGTGTGTCCTTGGCAAACATCCTAGAGAAAAGTTTGACACCAGCAAGACTCACAGAGCATCCTCTCCTCTAGATCCGATCCATAGTGATCTCATGGGGCCTTTTCCTCATCCTTCGATCAACAAAGCAAGGTATGTGCTTACATTTATAGTTGATTTCTCATGGTATACTTAGGTGTATCTTCTCAGGCCCAAATCTGAAGTTTTTGCGCACTTTGAAGATTTCAAAGCACTAGTTGAGACACAATCAGAGAGAAAGATCAAAGCCCTCCGTACAGACAATGGGGGGGAATATGTTAACACAACACTTCAGAACCTTTGCCTTGAGTCCGGCATACAGTTGCAGCACACAGTTCCATGCACTCCGTAGTAGAACGGAGTTGCTGAGAGAAAGAACTGATCTCTCAAAGAGATGGCTTGTTGCATGCTGCATGCTAAGTCACTACCTCATAAGCTATGGGCTGAAGCACTTAATTGTGCTAACTACATCCAGAATAGATCTCCTCATAGATCTGTTAAGGATCAGACCCCTTTTGAGGCTTGAAGCGGCACTAAACCGGAGGTCACCCACTTCCGCGTTTTCGGCTCCCAAGCATGGGTCGGAATCCCTTCTGAAAAGAGGAAAGCTCTTGATCCACAGAGCATTGAGTGCATCTTTGTTGGATACCTTGATGGTGTGAAGGGATACCGACTCCTGATTTCCTCTACGGAAAAGCTCATCATTGAGCGAAGTGTCAAATTTGAGGAAATTCTCTCGCATGCAGCCCAATTGCCGCATGTAGACACCTTTTAACTACATCATGTCCGAGATGATGACTCAGTACACTAAGATGTAGATATAGAGCATGACGATGTCGAGGTAGAGCATGCAGATGCAGAGACGAAGTCTTCAAATAAAAATCCAGTGCATGCATATGATGATCCACATCCAAGCGCAGATCGGGCTTCCAGCAGTGAATTAACTTCCCCTGTCATAAATCAAAGAATAAGGTGCTTAAGCGAGATATATGCACAAGACCACCCAGCTGCTAGAAATGTTCTTGTGGGGGATAATTTTGATCCGCGGAGGACTAGCTCAAAGTTTATTCAGCCTCCTCTTGCCCTCACTGCCACTGAACCAACACCATCCTGGCATTGTCATTTGGTTCAGTCTTCTGATCTGTAGTCTTATGCTGAGGCTGCTGTGAATCCCTCTTGGGAGTTCACCATGGAGGAGGAGTATAACTCCCTCCTCAAGAACCAAACCTCGGACCTAGTCCCCCTTCCTTCAGGAAGGAAACTTTTTCGATGCAAATGGGTCTACGGGACCAAGAGTGCTGCAGATGGGCAAATCACCAGACAGAAAGCCAGGCTAGTAGCCAAAGGCTTCTAGCAAGTGCATGGCATTGATTATGATGAGACCTTTGCTCCAGTAGCAAAGATGGATTCCATACGCCTTGCACTTGCCATTGCAGCTGCCCAGGGGTGGGAAGTACATCAGATGGATGTGAAGAATGCCTTTCTTCACGAAGACCTATTTGAGGAGATCTACATAGAGCAGCCACATGGTTTCATTCAGGATTCATACTTGGTCTACAGACTGAAGAAGTCTCTTTACGGCCTTAAGCAGGCCCCGAGAGCTTGGTATGCGAAGATGGATTCTTTTCTCTTATCACAAAACTTCGAAAGATGTAAGTATGATCCGAATGTTTACATGCTTAGGACACATGATTCTCTTCTTATATTAGTTTTGTATGTGGATGATCTCCCGATCACCAGCAACTCGGCTTTAGCCATTGCTGCAGTCAAGAGGACCTTGCATGATAGGTTCTTGATGAGAGACATGGGTCCATTACACTTATTTCTTGGTCTTGAGATCAACCAGGATGCCACAAGCATCAAACTCTCTCAGGCTAAGTATGCATGGGGTCTCCTCGAGAGATTTCACATGACTGATTGCAAGTGAGCACCGACTCCTTTTCTATCTGGGGTCCACCTTAAGGATGGAGGTGACACTCCATTATTTGACAGTACTTTCTACTGACAGCTAGTGGGGAGCTTACTGTACCTCACCCACTCCAAACCAGATCTCTCATATGCAGTAGGGGAAGTTTCTAGAAACATACAGGAGCCACATGAGCTACAATGGAATGCTGCCAAGGGCATCCTTTGATATGTGTAGGGCACCATCACCTTCAGGATTCACTATGCAGCAGGCACTGCATTGAATCTCCTTGGCTTCACAGATTCTGATTGGGCAGGTGACAACATTGATCGCAAGTCCACCTCCGGATATTCACTCGGTCTAGGGTCCGGCCTTATCTGTTGGTCAAACAAGAAGCAGGCTACTATTGCTCTCTCTTCAGCTGAGGCTGAGTACAGAGGAGTAGTCAACATCACCATTCAGGCTCTATGGCTACAACACTTCCTCACTGATTTGGGCATCCAGTTCCATCAGCCCACTATTATCTGGTGTGACAACCAGAGCACTCTCAAATTTTGCAGGGATCTAGTACAGCGACAGCGGATGAAGCACATAGAGATCCATATTCACTACATCAGAGACTTATTACATGATCAGGTCATTGATTTGCAGTTCTATCCTTCAACAGAATAGACTGCAGACATCTTCACCAAGACATTCACTAAGCAGAAGTTTCACTCTCTACGTGATCGTCTTGGAGTGAAGGACACAATTGCTTAGCGACTGTCTTTTCTTCCTCTTTTCTTTTGATTACATTGTATTTTGAGGGGGGGGTTTTCCCACGAGGTTTTCCCTCTTTCCCCAATTTTAGTACAAGTTGCACTGTATTTTGAGTGACCTTTGGCCTTAGTTTCCAGGGCCCATTTTTTATTTTTCCCCATAGTGGTTTTCAGGGGGGGTGTTGGAGGTACTACACACCTAAGACCTTCATTACTGGCACATGCAGACACTTAGTTAGAGCATGGCACTACATGCAAGATCCTTTATGCATGATTTACTCCCTGATTTGCTCCTCCTTTCACTCTACAACTGGCTAGTTCTTCTGCATGATTTACTCCTTGATGTGCTCCTCCTTTCACTCCGCAATTGGCTAGTTCTTCTGCATGATTTACTCCCTAATTTGCTCCTCCTTTCACTCCGCAACTGGCTAGTTCTCCCAAAAACTTGCTATAGGTGTTGAGTCCTCTCATTGATCACCACTATGGTGCATTACCTTGGGATCTTCACCCAATAATGATATATCGTGAGCATTGTAACCTATTTTCTGAACCAATCATTCTTTTTGTTCTTTCGATTCTTTTAGTGTTTTTGCTCTGCAAAGCTATGTGTTCAACCTTTACTAGCTAGATTCATCTGTGTAGGTTTTCTAACACATTTATAGAGAAGAAGAATATTGCCATCGATGACAAAGGGGGAGATTGTTGATCTAGATTGTCATTGATTTCAATATGGAAATATTCTAGGATACTAAATGATGATATGAAGCCAAGGAGAAAAGCCATCAGGGAAGCCATTGGAAAGACATTGGAAGCCATTAGAAGTCAAGAACAAGAGCAGTCAAAGAAGAACTATCAGAAGAGTTCATTGGAAGCAATAGATTTTTGAACTAACAGAAGCTATCAAAGAAGAGCTATCAGAAGTCAAAGGAAGACCTATTGGAGCAAGAGAAGCATATCGGAAGAGTTCATCGGAAGCAGTTTATCGGAAGCCATCATGAAGCCAAAGCGTAAGAGGAAGAGGTCATTGTAAGCCATGAGAAGAAAATGTTGAGATTGCAACAAGATGATGGAGCTTAGTGAAAAGAGTCGCCTTCACTAAGTGGGCCCGCAGGCTATTTTTGGCGCAAGTCTATTTTTAGACTATGTCTATTTTTAGACATATGGATCATGTCTATGGATTGCAGGTTGCTGTTTATGGATAATTGATCAAGTTGGGAAAAATAGATGGACTTCTATTTTTAGATCACAGCGGAGTGACTGCTCAGTCTAAATATAGAACAGTCAAATATTATTAGCTCATAATAATATTTAGACTATAAACTTTGTCTTATTCTCTTGGAGCACTTCAGGATGAGCTACGGATGTGGTACATGCAGATCCCAGAAGGAAATACGTGGTTACCTATGGGATGACTAATATTTGCATGCAGGACTTCAGTTAGAACTCAAGTGAGTTGAGTTTAGTGGACTGGAGGTGCAGTTGATGGAGTTGTGTTCAGTTTAGCTTTGTTAAACTGGTTGTATTTAGTCTAACTGGAAAATAGACTAGAGATGAGTTGGGTGAATTAGTTATTAATTAATTCACAAGTTATTAACTCATAATACAACTAATGAATACATCAGTTAACTCAGTTGCATGTCAGTGCATGTTCAGTTCAGCAGGGACAGGTGTTAGAGAATCAGATTGCTATCAGTTGTGACTATAGTTGTGCACCAGATCTTGCACAATCAAGGGATTGAGTATGCCAATGAGTTTGCCCACGTATTTTCCCACATTTTAGCTTATGCTCACGTCCACAAAGGGTGAGTGACTATTTTTCAGGTGAAAAACGAGTTTGGTCAGCCATTCTCATCAGTTCTTGAGCAGGTATTGAGCAGTGGAGGCAGGCAAGCAGTGGAAGAGATTTGGAGATCAGATCTGAGTTGTATTGTGTGTAACAGAGGTGGAGATATTTGTGAGAAGTATTATGTTGTGTAATTTTACATGACTCAATCATTAATATACAGATAGTTGGGGTTTTTAGCGAGATGCTTTCCCCGGGATACATACTGTGTTAATGTGTGAATGCTCTTGATGTTTTATTGTTATTGATGCTGCTATATTGATGATCAACGTAGAGGAGCTTATGTATTGTGTATGTTTTCCGCAATAGTACATGATCAGGATAATCTCTGTTGAATATGTGTTAAATTATTCAAAATTCTACATGGTATCAGAGGTGTTGATCATCAGATCTACTATTCAGGAAGTGTTTACATTCTATTTCTCTAGGCAGAGCCTGTAATCGGGCCAGGTAGCCTCTGGATTCATCCTTCCTTTGGAAGGTGAAATATCAGGTAAAAGCCCATACAGTCAATCTCTGTACGAGAAATATTTTGTTCTCACGAATCTTAGATCCGAGGCGGTTGAGTTGGTTGCTGGTGGAATTCGAATTTGCAGCAGTGTTTCTTGGTGACAACGCA